>JADDOH010005663.1:0-67599 GCA_016648135.1 Agrypnia vestita | reverse complement strand
TTTAAACTAAATTGAACTTTATTATGCACGCACATTGAGTTAATTTAACATGATTACAGTTTACAATAGTTAAAGAACAACATTTTTTTAGAATTCGCCAACTATATAATCAATACCAACCATTTTTTTGACAATCACAGAATAGACTAAAACTACTACACTCGGTTCCTCATAAAGGTTTCATAATGAAACTCAGCGTCGTTCCCTTAAAGACCACACAAAAAAATTACCCCCACTGCTCCGCGACCCGTTATTCTACTCAAATATTTTCATAATTTCTGTATTTAGGTTAGGCCAATATCCAAAACTTCTTACCTACTACAGTACAGTACATCTACAGAAAATATTTCAGTCTGGCGGTGGCTGGCTCTTTGTCTATACAGTTCTCTGTTTATTGCATCTTGTAAAAATCTGTTACGGACAAGCGATACATTTGGAGTTATATTGGTTGTTACATTATATATCACATCGTGATACCGATATCGCAATAACAAGCTATCATTTTACTTTGTTCAAATTTCTTATAATAATAATTTTCTCTCTAAAACTCTGTTACAATGTCAAATTTCCCACTAGTTAAGGATAGCAGTTCAAAATCAAAATTGTGGCTTTAATTTTCCCTTGAAAACTTGGTTACAAAGGAAAGGTTTTTTAAACATATGAATTTTTTTTAAACATAGGAAACAAGGAAAAAAATTTCACAATCTTTTTGTAGCCACTATTTTAAACAAAATTTGACATAATTTAAAATATGTTTTACTTTACTTTACAATACACACACACAACATGAGTTATTAGACTACTACTATAGTTTCAAGAGCATCCGCCAAATCTTTCAACGATATTAAAATTTGACATGTTTATAAATAAGTTTTCAAGACAAAACTAAAGCCACAATTTTGATTTTGAACTAATATCTTAAACTTAAAAAATTTGAAAATATAACAGAGTTTTAAAAAAAATATATTATTATAAGAATTTCGACCCAAGTGTTAAATTTGAGTAATTAAAGTACAAGCAGCAATATCAAAAAAAAATAATGCAATCATCGAGGATGACTAATTTGTAACGTACTGAGTAAGGAATTTTAACTAAATTTTTGGGGAACATGGTTTTGGAAGGGATACATAAAATCTAGAATTCAGTACATTTAAAATTATTAATCTTCGGTGACTGCATTCAAAATATTTTTTCAATTTTTTGGATACTGTAACTTTTGCTGTCACACCACAAAAATGATATCTTGTTATTGTGACATTGGTATCACGATATGATATCTAATGTAACAAAAAATTTAACTTCAAATGTAACGCGTGCTCGTAACAGATTTCTGCAGGATGCAATAAACAGATGCAGAACAGAGATGCACAAAATGTCGGCAGAGCAACGCGGCGACCATCGGCAGCGCTGGCTGCGTTCGTGTTGACGTGACAGTGCAGCGGGGCGCGCTTCCGACTCCGAGTTTATTAACTGCGGCCGATAAGCGCCGCCATTAGGAGCGGATAATGGCGGGTCGTTAGCCGCGCGGGCATATTCCCTTCTGGGCCATTTATCCCGAGAAGGTGGGCGCCGCCGCCGCCCGCGGCCGGAACGACCCGCGTAGGCGCTTTTTCAGATTTATCGACTCGGAACGCTGCAGCGGAAAAATGATTGACACGCTTTTATTTCACCGAAGCGCCTTTTTGTCTTTAACCTTTGATCACTCGCGTTGGGAAATTTACATGAACACTCGTATTGAATAGATTGTCGCAGATATTATTAAAAGTTTAATATGCTAAGGAATGGAGAGAAAAATACGTGTGCGGTCGGAAGACCCCAATCAGGACCGAAATTCCTACTGCGCTACGCCTTTTTTTTTACGCTTCAACAGGCCAGGAGGCCCAATTACAGAAGCGGAATACATCACAAAACACCCAGGCTTGAGTAAATCACATAGATTAAATTGTGTCCTCACCGGGAATCGAACCCGTAACCCTCGGAGTGGGAAGCCAGTGTCATACCCACTGCGCTACGAGGGCCGCCTATTTTCTTCAATTCTGAATGTAATTCTATATGGAGATCTAGATTGTTTATATTTGTATATTGCAATAAGGAGACAATATAACTCACGTATGATTTAATACAAAAACTAATAAGTTTTAACAAAATTTTCACGCGTTTAGTATTGAGGTTATACAATCTGTCGCGCACGATGCTCGTCTACTCGATTCTCGATACACACACACACACACCCACACACACACATGGAAGGAACACAATGCTTTTTCTTTATGTGACGATTTCTATCAGTCAACTCCAATTGCAAACCGCATTAAGTTTAATTAAACCCCTTCTCTTGGTGAGGTGACTGGGACAGAGCGGAAGTAGATATTGAAGTTAGATTTATATTGCAATTATTACTGAGAAGTTACATCGTGCTGATAATATAGTATCTTGTAGGTAATCAATATTATTGGTGAAAAAAAATGCTGAAATCTGCAATAAATAACAGAGAAAAAGAATATTAATATAGGTAATTTAGCGCGGAATGATTGACCTTCAACTCGCCTGTGACGTCACGGGTCCTTATAGCCGGGCGCCGGAGCACGACCCGCGATGTACACGGTTACGAAAGATGACGTCACGCGACTCCACCAGAGGTAACAAAATTATTAATGCAAAACGCAAATTGAAAATGCTATAACTTTGTTAGTTTTTAAAATATCTTTATTTTACTTTCAGACTTTTGTTTAATTTTACTAAAATTTTATTTCCATTTAAAAAAGAGAATAAACTTCATCATTACATCCCCTTAATAAAAAATTGTATTTTTCACAAAATGCGTTTTTAATTTTAGTTTTTTTTTTAAATATCATTCTAATCCGAGTCTCTTAAAATATAGTTATGTAATAGCGCAATTTATTTTTGAAACCTTATATTTTAAGAGAATTTAGTATGACCTATAATCGTTGAAATATTTCCAAGCTCGCAGTAATTATTAAAAATAAATCGAACGTAGTTAAACCAACCATGGAACCACGGCATGTACCAAGAAATTTCCGTTAGTTCACCATGTCTATATATTTTGGGGATCTGTGGGATTTCAATCATAATAATATACATTGCACAAACCAATTACAAAGATTCACATGTGCTTTTGGAGTAGTAAATTTAGCACAAAATTGGAAAAGAGACGACGTTTAAGTTAATTTGTAGTAAGAAACAGAAAACATTAAAAATGAACTCATGATAAATGACTGAATATTTAAAGTACATAAAGCAATTAATCACTTAAGGAGTTTTGATAGTAACACGAGAATATGGTTGGGTGGAAAGGTTGAAAAGGTTGAAGTCAGGGTAGTGGTCATGTAAGAAGAAATAGGATGCAGTGAGAAATTAGTCAAAGTCGATCTAGTGATGATGATATAAAAGTCTTTGGATTTACTGTATTGTATATAGATGATTACCAAATCTTTTATTTGATATCAAAGAGTTTGTTTGAGTCTAATTCCAAAGAGATTTTAAAATTAAATTAAAACCGATGAAAAACTTTTTTTTTTTACAAACAGACATCCTAGAGTGACATTAGAGTACAAAGTATTAATATTTTATGAACTTTGAAGATGACATGACTTCACAATTCACATTTTTATGTTAAAGAAATTATTTTTAACTTAGAGAACAAAAAAAGTGTTTCAAATCCCCGAATATATATATATTTATATTTTTGTTGTAGATTAACAAGTCATGCATCGATTATGTACTAATGGATTACATTGATCAAAATAACTGTAAGTGTAAGTGAACTTTTTACTTACACTTACAGTTAATTAGTACTTTGTAAGTGTTTTTTCATACAGCTTGTTTGGAATAAGAAGAACAACAACTTTCATTGGGGATCAAAAGGTTCAAGACATTTTTTTTATAAATTACAAATAATATATTTCTTCGGAACACATTTATTATAATTTCTTAATCAGTGTACTAAACGAAGCTATCATATAAGAGAATTGTGAGTGATTTAATTTTCTGTTTAAAATTATTATCAGTATTTTGGACTCTCCTGAGTCGTTACAAATGATTACTTACAGAGTAAGCGCTTGTTCAGACACAGCGGGAACCGTGCCGTTTCAGAATCGCATGAGATCCGTGCGGGTCTCATTTACCTAGGTTTGTATGTGATCGTTCAGACACAACCGTGCGGTTAGTCCACCGCTGCGGTGCCCGCAACCCAACCGCTAGAAAATAGACCCGCACGGCGCCCGCACGATCCTATTACTATGGGGCCTTACGAGAGCGTTCAGTCGTCGCGTTGCGGGCACCGCACGGTTCCTTGTCACAGCAGGAGCACGCGTGGATTATATTCTCTTTTCTATGGTTATGGATCGCTTTGACACTGAACTTTTTATTGATGAAGTGGAGAAAAGACCTGTAATATGGGATCTTCAGTGTGAGGATTACTCAAATATGCCAAGAACCAAGCTTGGCAGGAGTTGGTGGAGGTATTTGGAAATGGTGGAAAAAAAGAGTATTTTAGAGAAGTAGGTATTTATTCACCAAAAATGAACTGACAGAATGATATTTATGTGTCTTGCCATGGAACACGGCCGTCGTTAACAAAGTAATGAGCGAATATATCTCTGATATTCAAAGATGGAGAACGGCACCAGAACTGTCAAACTGACGTTTATTTTCGCGCGCACAAATCGCTTATTAACCGCGGCTGTGTGAACAGATGACACAAATCGCGTGTTTTGAAACGCGATTCTGAAACTGAACGGCTCCCGCTGTGTCTGAACAAGCGCTAAATCAGCGGTCGGTTTCAATACAGAGCGATAGCAGATACTATTTCATGTAGGTACCCAGCGCACTAACTGTATTATAAATTCGCCTATACATAGATTACACCGCCCAGGCAATCAATATAACTCTGTTAAAATATTTAAAGCTCGAATACTATACTCATACAAAAGGCAAATCTACTTAGCTTCTATTTTATAGTTTTCCTACATTCTTAATCTATCATTTACTGTATTTATCTTTCTAATATTCTTTCATTTTTTATTTTTTGTATACTTATTACATTTATATTGTTGATATTACTTTTTTTATAACATTCTACATGTATACTTAGATAGCTATGCTGTTTGAACACGGAATGCTTTACATTATGTAAAAGCCAATTCAGGGCATGCATCATAAATAAATAAACACCAGGCTTTGGATAACCTAGAGACAATCTAGTATCTAAAAAATATTTTTCTCCTGAAGATATTTGAGGCATTTAATATATACATAAATAGAATATCGCCAAAGATTAGCTGAATGGATAGAATAAGAAACCAAAACATTCTGAATCGGATGAATAAAGACAAGGCAGTAATCAAAATAATTAAAATCCGAAAACTACGATAAATTGGACAAGTTGTGAGATATCCAGAATATCAGATTGTACCTCGCATAATTCAAAAAAAGTTAGGATAGGATGGCCCTGGAAGATAACAAAGGATTGAACTGACAAAGGTTCAGCTATTCCGGTGGGCTGTCAACAAAATAATTGGCTAATAATAGCTAACATGATAGTCAACGTTCGGGAATCGGATACGTCATGAAGAGAAGACAATGATGAAAACGTCCTATAAGTAAATAAATATCTTGTCTGTAGTAAGTATTGTTTTAGTAGGATTACCTAGTTAATATATGCGAGTATTTTTAAATTAAATATAAATATATCAATTTTCCAACAAATCATATATATACCTATAATTATATATTCTTTCCCATATTCTTTCTGAATAATGGCTTACCTAAAGTACATCGTTATCAAATATTTTAAAAAGACAAGACTTTTTAAAGCGAAACATTAATTTTACTCAATCATGAAACAATCCGCATCACTTTATCTTTAATTTGTGTAAATACGTTCATAAAAATGTTATTAATTAACTTAATGATTAATTGTAACATACTGTTTTATTTTTTTTATTTTCATTTATGATTATTACGTATTATCTCAAAATTATTTTTATGTGAAATATGCTAGGATATAAGTTAATAAGTTCATTACTGTCTATTTACACTCTCATACATAAATACATATCATTTTCTTCATTCATTAATTAATCTGTAAATATTTCCAAACAAATAAATAAATAAAAATAAAAATATTGCAATAATATTTTTTTACATTTGAAATCCATTAAAAACTGAGTATTGCGTGTTAAAAATAAAACTGAGTAGCTTTTTGGTCTTGTGATTAGGACTCTCGCCTGATCCAAAGGTCGCGGGTTCAAATCTCACTCCAGACCAGCAAGTTAGTCCTATTTTCATAGCACAAGCATTTATGATACAGTAAAGAATAAACAAACTAGGACAGAATGTAAAAGTAATCATAGAATAGAAAAAGTGACATTCTGATGGTTTGGGCATGTTGAGGGAATGAATGAAGAAAGTATACCATTATTTTCTTATTCAAAGGGATATATAACGCAAGTGTTGACGGTGCCAGAATAAAGATGGTAAAACTAGGATAACCAGATTCTGGAAAATGCTCATGTTAGGAGTCTCAAAAATCTGCGAGCTTGCATGCGAAGATGTATGAATGTGGATGAGGCGATAGCTGCGTGTCAGTACAGAAGAATGTGGCGCTATATCCTCTCTGCCTACCTTATTGGAAAAACGGCGTTATGGTAAGTTATTTGGTTGGAAGATTTAATTATTTTAAATATTATCATTCGTGGAGTATAAAAGCAACGGCAGCATTATCCAAAAAAATTTCGAGGATGACTAATTTATTATGTACAAAATTCTAGATTTTATTGGAAACAAAGCCTTTAAATTTATGGGAAACATGATTTTGGAAGGGATATTCAATACATTTTAAATTAGTTATCCTCGGCGACTGCATTCAAAACATTTTTTTGGATATTGCTGCCTTTGCTTTTATACCCCACATATAAAGTATTTTCACATTTCATTATACTGGACCACAATGCAGATAGCAATGCCGTTCAATTTATTGTTTGAATATTACATATTCGATTTATTCATTTTTCTTTGGTTTCAACAGCCCACACTGCATGCTACTAGAATTGAAAAATTACCAAACAAAATGTTATTTTATCTCGCAATATTTTCATGGGGACCCACGTTACCGCTTTATTAATAAAGTAAATTATGGTTTGCGGTGTAAATTATTTCCTCTTCCGGAAGAAAATTTTTAAACAATCACCGAGTCTACAATTCAGCGAGGTGATAATCCTGGCAGTAAACGTTTAATGGGAGCTATTATTTATAAAGTTGATATGGAGCGCGGTTATGAAATCCACGGCAATTTTAATTACCTTGTGTAAAAATATTTGATAGGGCACTACTACGCAGGATTTATTACCCAAAAGTTGCTTCTCTTCGACGATAGATGTCTCTGATTTAACACAAAGGTATTTTATTAATAGAGAGAATCTTGTCACATGCTTGATGGGGAAATGTAATTATTCTACCAGGCATAGTTTAACGTTAACACGAAAATTATTACGATCACGAGGCTATTTATAGGGGGATGTGTATGGAAGTCTTAAAAGTTGGCCAAGGGCTTGTGACCTGCGTGAGCTGGCTTAATTGATTACTTTACACAGAGTTCATTAATTCCACCGTAAGAACATTCACATATTATCAAAATTTTAAAAGTTGTATATATATATATATATATATATATTTAATATAAATAAGTGAATTAATAATTCAAAGAGAAACATATAACTATCAAATATTGACGACTTGTTAAGTCGCTGGGATAGTGAAATTGGTAACACGCTGTGCGCGAAACACAGAGGTCCGTGGTTCGAATCCAGGTTCCAGCATTTAATTTTTCAGTTTTATTATTTGATATCTGTGTATTTCTCTTTATTTCATTTATTTATTTCGTATTAAATATTACGGGACTTGTTTCCTTAAATAAATTAAAAATATGTTTAATTATATAATATATATATATATATATATATATATATATATTATATATATACATATATATATGTTCTTAATGAATTTCTTTCATATATTCGAATAGATTATGCAATAGTCATCTCTGGTCCTTTCCATGACATAGTATACATAGATTTCGCAACTGGTAATGAAACCTCTTTATTTTGAAAGTGGAATATTAAGCAATATTCTTTTTAATGTATAGGTAAATGATATTCGTCCGAATTATTTAACATATGTACTGAAATATGGCTGGAAAATACTTTTTTCAATTTTTTAATTCCTTTGATAGACCAGTTCAAATTTTTAACAATATTTTTATATTTATGTTCTGAGAACACAATAACTGGCTTTTATAATCCTTGTAATTTTTAATTAATGGAATTTATCCCTTGTGGACAAAATTCAGTACTTGTTCTCGGAATATACATATAAAAAGATTTTGTAATACGTCATTTTATTTAAATATGTTTGTTCATAATAAAAGTTGATACTCAATTTTATTAGCATCCATCCTGCGGGGCAATTTTAGCCTATAGTGTAAGTTTCTACATACTATTAATAGCTTCCGTGGGATAATTTCAGATTACAATGAATGTGGTTACATCGTATAATTAGCGTCTGTAGGATAATTTTGGATTATAATGAAAGTTGTTACTTCAAATAATTAGCGTCTGTAGGATAATTTTGGATTATAATAAAATAAATATAAATGTTATAAAGAAGGTACCTATTATAAGCGTACTTTTCAACTTATACGTATGTATTTCAACTTATAACAAAAGTTGTTCTTTATATTTTAAATGAGTTCGACTTTCAAACACTTCAAAATCTATACCTATAAAACACAATGTCTGTCTGTCTGTCTGTCTGTTCTCTATACAAATCCACACCGTTTTTCCGATTCGATTCAAATTTTGCATACTTATGCTTTGGGACACGGCATGTAACATAGGAAACATTTCATCACCTATTCTCTTACCCCTTCCCCTCCCCCTGACCTATTTTCGATACGAATCTGAACCGTTTGACCGATAGGACTCAAAATTTGCCCACTTTGCTTTGGGACCCGGCGGGTAACATAGGCAACATTTTTCCCCTGTTCTCTTACCCCTTCTCTCCCCCTGACCAATTTTCGATGCGAATCTGAACCGTTCGACTGATCGGACTCAAAATTTGGAAACATGTTCTTTAGGACTCAGAGGGTAAACATAGGCGGTATTTCCCTCCTATTCTCATACCCCTTCTCCTCCCCTTGATATATTTTCTATGCAAATCTATACCGTTCGAACCAAACTTTTGTTTCCCCCACAAATTTATTTTCAACATAATCCTTAACCCGTGCAACGCCGGGTGCGAACAGCTAGTTGTTCAATAAAATTGCATTTAACAATATGTAATATAGTATCCCATTCTTCAATTTATATGAAGATGTTTCATTTTTCAATGCTAAGGATGTAAATTCCATAATTATAAAAAATGTAATAAATAATGAAATATTTTTGAGTAGGTTAAAATTTTTCAGTAACACAATTCTGAATGAATTTTCTTAATCAAGATATATTACACAGTAACATTTTTAATTAAGATATATTATAGATGTCTCATAGAGACGAACCTATTTTAAGCCCTATGAACTAGTATTAATATCGCCGTCGGTAATGATGAAGACAAATTTCAACCACAGATGACGTTAATAAATAAAACTCACATGTGAAATGATTTGTACAAAGTCAACATACATATATAGGTACAACATATATACAACTTACAAAAATTTGATAAATTAATGTGGAATTGTGAAAGTTGCATTGTGTAGTGATCACTTAAGCCAGCCGTACTCTTATTAATGTTTCATCTCATTTTCATTTAATTGAAAAGACTTTTGTCTCAAGGGCGCAAAACCAATTGAGACAGGCAAATTCCAAAAAAGTCAAAACGCGTCACAAATAAATAAAAACGCGTACGATCAAAAATAAGTGCTTTTTTATTTTCATATAGAGTAAAGATATATTGACTATCTTTTTAAATGTTAAAAGAAGAAGCATTTTTTTAAATGGGAGAGCTTATACGAAATTCGAGTTACATCAATATTCTTATTATTTTCATATGTTTTCTCCCAGTTTGAAATTCGGTGAATTCTATGAGTATTTTATATTTTTCATCACGACACTTGAGGAGCGTGTCTACGACTGAGTACCTGCTCTTTTATCAAGTTTAAAGAAAGTTAATATTTAACTCAAGGCTATCTGACATTTATTTATTGTGACTTCTATAACCCTCAATATTCGGCATGAATTCGTTCCCGAGGAAAGGATGAATATCTAAAAAGGTCGAATATCAAACGATTTTTTCCAATAGGAATCAACTAAAGATAATATCACAAGATGGAAGAAGCGTAAGGAATTGCACGTAATCGAGGATTGCTCAGCAATCTACACAATTTACAATAAATTGGAAATCACGAGAATTGTGGGGAAGTCGGTTTTATTTTATTATTATTTTACATTATCCATGTAAGAGATGATAGGCCCGCTGCAAGAACAGTGACAAAACGCGATGTCATAGAAAATAGTGATTTGTGAACCCATGCAATCGACGATAAACAAGCGACAGACAAGAGAAAAACAAAATATAAATGTTTTTACTTACGTATTTGAAAAATATTCAGTAGCGACAATTTGTGCGCATTACGAAATTGGTATGAATTAAAGAACGGTTTAAAATAATAAAATCATCTACTGACCTGGTGTACTACATATATAGACCATTTTACAAAAATGACAAAAGACGAAAATGGCCAACTGGCGCATACCCATCGTTAGCGCCATATTTTAAACACACCCCTGTATATGCTCGCTAAATGCAAAAAATCTACCTTCTAAGCCATCCAATAATGTATACTGTTCGATCTCCAGGCCCGGCTCGGTCGCTATAATTTACCGCCCATATTTGCGTTCCGCCCAGGGCTCGCTAATACCGCGTGACAGGTGGGCAAATAACGGCTCTGCAATGGCCGCCCCGCCCGTGTTTTGCATCGCAGCCGCCGATCGAAAGACAATAAAAATAATACAAAATGAATTATCGCTCATAACCATTGGTGGCCATCCGCGTTTACAGGCAAAAGTGCTTTAGGCAATCTGCTAATTAAAATGTATCGGTAAATTATTTTGCGGCGGGGTTCCAATACAGTTTCCATTTTCGGTATTTGTTTTGGCGCTTTCATCGCCTGATCCAATCAGACAATACAGTGTTGCGGTATTCACGCGTAATGTATATGATTCCCTATTATTCTACCATAAACTGTAGGCATTCATTTATCTTACTCGCCCGCTACAGATAAACAATACTTAAAAATAATCTTATTCGTGTGTTCTGATAACAAAATTACTGGATTTTGTCCACGGGGGATAATCATTCATTAAGATAAATTATTATGAAGTCTAACAGAAACAAATTTATTTACATGGGACGTGAAATAATTAAATAATAATAATAATAATTGAGTATTGTGTTGTTCGTGTAATAGTTATGACGCACGCATAGCGATCTGATGGTTGGTGGTTCAAACCCATCCCAAGATAACTGCAAGCTTGTCCTATTTTCATAGCACAAGCGTTAAGCTAATTTTTAAAACAGTAAGAATATTGATGTGACACGTATTTCGTGTTCGCATCTCTATTTAAAAAAAATTAACAACAACGCGACAAAATCGATGTGGGAAAGACCATAGATATCTTTAGCCCAGTCCCATTAAATACTTGAAAGAATAAAGTAAGTAGAACATATATACAACGTCGATACAACTATTTTGATAATGTGTGGATGTTTTTACGGCGCAATTGGTGAAAGATGCGTTGTAAAAAGTGATAAAGCTATCTCATGCAGTTTTTAAACCCTGTGGCCATCCTATATAGATTTTCATACACGTTTCCCATAAAAATAGCTTCGTAACAATATTTAATGGGGAACTTTATTTTTTTTAATTGCATAACAGATTGCTCCATTTACCATGCAAGTCACAACTTGGAGTGTGTACCCATATGGAGGCGATCCTCTGCTCGATGCTTTCAATGCTATCATTAAATACATCGCTCAGTTTATTGTTGCACACTACGCGTTATGGTCATTACATTTGTTCTGCATTTTGGGACATTTTGGGACCTCGATTTCGCAAATAATTATTTGATAATAATATTTCTTAAAATTCTAACCCCCAACATGACTAGTCCCTCCTGTCTGCGCGACTCGAGGCTGCGGTAGTTGCATTCCCTCAGCAGTACTTCATGGTTCATGAAGAAGCGCAAAATTTCCTTTGAATCTGCTCAATCATGTCGATGTAGTTCTTTTGGTGTGGGCTCCAAACTGCCATTTCATATTCCAATTTTGAATGAATAATGAAATTTTACATTTGCTCGATGCACCTCTCATTCGAAAAAGCTTATAACACGTTGTAACTAATTGGTTTATGTGACTTGAGAAAGTCAGTCTGGCATCAAAGACAATACCGAGATCCTTGATCTCAGTAACATCGAATTGTATTATTTATAAATTGAATTTATTTATAAATATGTTTAAATGTGTAGGATGAGTAAGTAATATACTTATTTACGCGCCCTTGGGGCTTTAACACGGAAAACATATTAGTTTACAAAAAGGCTTTAACACGGAAACATATTAGTTTACAAAAAGGCTTTAACACGGAAAACATATTAGTTTACAAAAAGGCTTTAACACGGAAAACATATTACTTTACAAAAAGGCTTTAACACGGAAAACATATTAGTTTACAAAAAGGCTTTAACACGGAAAAAATATTAGTTTACAAAAAGGCTTTAACACGGAAAACATTAGTTTACAAAAAGGCTTTAACACGGAAAACATATTAGTTTACAAAAAGAATTGTGCAAAATGTTTGAGTACGTATGTAGAATAACAATATTTTTTTAAGTTCAAACGTTCAAATTCTCAGGAACACAATTACTGGATTTTTTCATTAAGGTAAATTATCTAAACCAACATATAAAGAGGTAAAGTTTGTATGTTTGGATATAGGAGGTAATCTCCGAAACTACTCATCCGATTTCAAAAATTTATTCACCAATATTTAGAATGGACTTTCAGGGTGAATAATAAATATTTATTATCCCGTAAAAATAAAAGGGCTTTTCGTGGTGACCTATTTTACATCTAAAGTCGACGAAAAAATGGGCGAGCGATGCGTTTTTTACGAACGCTGCCTAACGGTAAGTGATGTTTAAATACTTTCTATAAAAAAAATCCGTGACGATGTAAATCTGTATGATAAGTTTAATACACAAATTGATAAAATATAACTAAATGTTATTAAAAATTTACGCGTGCGAAGCCGCGCGGGCACATCTAGTATTTTTTAATCATCATTAATTGAGGTAAATAATAGATTATATACAAGCATATACAAATTAATTATAGTGTGCTAAAGTATATATTACCGGTAGATAGCTTTTCCGACTAAGCTATAACAACCGCATACGTCTACTATGAATTACGGTGGTCAGATGTCGGGGAATTATTTTGGGAAAAATAGGAAGCTAATCGCAAAATGTTGATTGCTGTGGAACACAAAAAAGGGGGGCATAATATATTATATTCAACACTAGATAAAAGTAAAAATCGGCAGTAAAAGAAGTTTGCTTAGTAGAAAGTGTTCAAACGCAAGGTATCGTTTATTCAACAACTTATCCGGTTTAATTTGACCGTCGGATAAGGACGTGTTGTTATTTTGCCGTTAAGTTTTTAAAAGTACACATAACAAATTAATTATGAATTCACAGAAAAATAGTAAAAAGAAGGAAAATGTTGATTATCAGAATATGTAAAGGAATGATATATTGCAAAAGTTTATATAATACAAAGGAAAATACAATAATTACTTAAGTATAAAATTTAAAAATTAAATAATAAATTAATTAATTAAGAAAAATACGAAATAGACTCCACAATGCTTATAAGAAATACAACATGGCAATCGCTATCGAAAAAGCCCTCCAAACAATTAAAAAACAAGGTATATTATAAATTCCTAACAGACACGGAGCAATTTCTTTGGGAAAGTAATTTATAGGGCTTACGACCTGTTACTTGGCTGGCTTTTGTGATCACTTTGCGCAATGTAACGTTCACTAATTCCACCCGTGATTGACCACCTCATGTATGGTGGTTGATATCTGTGGTTGAAATTTGACGCTCCCATGAACCAGTATACATATCTTACCAACGACGTTAACAATGTGAAGTGCTGAAAAAATTGTTAAACGTTACATTGCGATAAGTATTCACTTAAGCCAGCCATATGATGGGTCGTAATGCCTGTAAATATCAAAAGACCTTTTCCCCCTTATAAAAAGCTCTAAATTTGTGAGACATCTATGATATATTTTGATCAGTGACGATTCTTCTGGGCACAAAAATCCAATATTGCGTTCTTGAAAATTTTGAACATATTCAAAATATTCTGAGCTTGAATTGAATATAGCAAGTTGAAAATGTAAATTAAAAATTCAAATAAAATCTTACAAAGATATATTCCAATCAATGAACATTTTTAATGAAGTAAATCATCTGAAAATACATCTGACAATTAGGTATTTTCATTACCATTCCTGTATAATCTATTAATCGGTGAGTTTAATACATAATTTGTATTTCCACGTTCGCAATGAAAAGTTATGTTTTCCTTGGTAGACCTAGCAGGAACATGATACGTTATTAATGAATAATACTTTACTTCACGACAATCTAATAATCCATTCATAATTTTTAAAAAAGATAAATATGGTCAGAAATAATTATTCTATCAGACAATGTAGCTAATTTTAATTGATTGAGGTTTTTTTATATTATAAGTTATTCAATTCATATAAGTGAAGTCATTTATTTATATATTAGAAAGATACCTTCAGAAAAATAATAGGTCACATTTGAAATAATTTTCTTTGATATTAATTATATTATTTAATATTAATGTGATATTCATTATGTAATTAATAGTAATAATCGATAAATAAATAGATGCGATACGCATCAACCTTTGTTCTAATTAATAACATATGAAAGTAGCCGATTTCATTTAAATAACGTTGTTAAATAGCATTTTACGTAATGTGTGTGTAATATAAATATCAATACATAACAATTTGTTTATATCAACATGTTTTTTTTTAAATTTGTTAATTTTTATCATAATATACCATAATATTATCATTTTGACAATTAAATAATTACCGGTAAACCGGTATGTAATCAGTTTTACCGAGTTTTAATGCCATTTACCGGAAAATTTACATGCCGTATTACGCTCACCTCATCTAGTCGATACGATCAAACACATTCTTGCAACACTGACTCTACGGGCCTGTTGTACCAGAGAATTACAATTTTGTATTATGTTTGTGATGCGTCCATTTGCATTCAATTATAAAGTAATTTTAACGTAAACGCAGTCGTGGCGTGGCGAGGCGCATTTCAATCGGCCCGTACAAAGGGGGCGGGCGGTCCGGAGCAGACCGTTCGGCCGAGCTGCTCCGCGGCCAGAATTAGATTCGCGGATATTGCAAATTTTGAATTATGGACCCCCATTCAGCCCCAATTTCGAAACGCACCCTGACTCAACAAATCGTCCCAGACAATGCGACTGATCACCACTCGCGAAACACCGACAATCAGCACACGTGATTGTCGACGTTTCACTTTATGAATGAATTGTGATTTTCGGCCGATATTTTTAATTGAATTTTTTTCCTTTTTTTTAAAAAGCCTGATATTTTTATTAAAACTCGAAAAGGTTTTAATGAATTAACAATATCTATCCCTATCTGCAAATGCAATGATATTTAAAACTAGGCATAAAATGCTCCATTATCGAGATACAAGAAAAAACACACCCATATTAGATGCTGGAATTATTAATAATTAAATAACCTAAATGATTCAAAATATTTTTAAAAAATGGATTAAAATTATGTGTGATGAAATGAGAATTGTTGCAGAATTCATTTTCATAATAACAGGATCATTCCTAGAATTAAATTAAGCTGTAAATATTTTTTTATAACTCGATAATGGAACAGTTTAATATTGCAAAAAAATCTACATATAACAAAGTATTTCAATGCTTGTACTTGTTCTTATTACCTCGATAATAATGCATTTTAGGCCAAAATATTTTTGTAGATTTTCCCGTAAGAACTTGATATATTAAAATATATGCACATCCCACTAAGAATATTCTGTATAACGTGATAAGGACGGCCAATAATTTGTAATTTTATTTAAGTACCTCAAAAAGAAAAAATGTTTTTTTTTTCCAAAAATTTTATTTAATCGTGTTTTATAACATAGCAAAACTATTTTCCACTGCTTTAAATATGAAGCTTATCTTAAGATATATTTTCAAAAAATTTAATAATATATGGCAGATGGATCAATAGAAAAACGATTGTTTCGATGAATCCCTCATTACTAATATATTACCTTGTTTTCTTTTTTCACTTCCAGGACCTCAAGAAAATCTAATTTCCATGACTCTCATCTATTTTCGTATAACCTCGTAACCTAATCAAGACAGAGGGACCAAGTCTGAGACATGACTGGAACCTCTCTTCTCCTTGAGAGATTCCTTAACACTTTAAAGACTTTAAATGCTGCCGTTCATTTTCAATTTAATTTTCTGCAGATCACATAGCATTCCTTTTAGCAGAAATCTATTTAAAAACAGACAAAAATGTATTTATTTGTTAAGAAATTGAATTTTTTATATCAATTTTGGCATGACAGAAAAATTCTTCGTAAATATACATAATGTACAATATCCTTCTGTACGACACGCGAACAGAAAATAAATATGAAACTGAAACGAAATACATTGCAGTAAAGTGTCAATTTTCTTTGTAATATAAAAATTTCAATGGACACATGAAGGTATATTATTCAAACAGAAAAAAATAAATCCATTTAAATTGTGTATCTGAACACTGATATATTGTAATGGTACTAAACTGTAGACAAAAAATATTTAAATTAATACCTGTTTTTACAAAGACCATCCAAAGTACATTTTAAAAGGGATTTGTTATAAATTCTACGAATTTGTATAGCTTTATATGTATTCAAGAACACATTCATATTTGTGAAGTCGTAATTTTTCAGAACAAAGTTCTGTGAAATTTTTAAACCACACTGTTGTATTTTGCTATTACTTTGTGGTTATTCATTATGAATATAATTAAACTAGTTAACTTTGTTTACACCACTAAAATTTATTTGGTAAAACCAACCGGTTTCGGAAACGACGTTCCTTCATCAGGGTATACCCAATACTAATTGAACTTTACAAAAATTATAAACAATCATACTTCAGTGTTAAGTGTCCAAATGGGGGTAAATAGTGGGGGGTGCGAAAGACACAGGTGATAGGGTGAAAGGGAACATATTCAAAATAGGACTGTAAGTTAAATTTTTTTGGTTGTTAATAATAGATTCATTATTATTTATAGATTTCTTAATCTCTAAATTATTAAGGCGTCTACTTTTACTATTAATGTGAAGAATGTTGACCCCTGTATTTTTATTAAAACTATGGTTACTCTCAATAATATGATTGGAAAATTCGGAAAAATTTGAATTATTTAAGCATCTAATATGTTCTTTAATCCTAATATCAAAATTTTGACTCGTTTTTCCAATATAAAAACAGAGACAGTCATTACATTTTAGTTTATAAACACCCGACTGAGTCAATTCGTGATCTTTATTGTAATATCATCGTTATTTTTGTAATTATTGAATAAAAATTTATTTGTTGCTATTTTATAAAGTTTTTTGTTTAGAATTTTATCAATCAAATTAGGAGAGTAACCATTGTTTGTGGCAATTTGTTTTATTATGGACAGCTCAGTAAGAAAATTAATATCAGACAATGGAACGTTAACAAGTCGGTGTATCATGGAATGGAAGGCTGAATGTTTATGTGAGATCGGGTGGTTGGACGTGTTGTGGATTATTGTGTCAGAATATGTAGGTTTGCGATATATATTAAATTCAATTTTATTGTTATTGATAGACAAAGTTAAATCTAAAAAGTTTAATGTGGCATTATTTCCAACCTCAATTGTAAATTGTATTTGGCGATGAAAAGAATTTAAAAAATTAAGAAAGGTGTCATGTTGACGTTCAGATTCTGTCCAAATACAAAAAATATCATCTACATATCTCTTTCACAATAGAATATTATTTAAAAGGAGGGATTTAGAATTGAAAATCTTTGTTTCTAAATTATTCATAAAAATACCAGCGATTAATGGGCTCGTAGGTGCTCCCATTGGGAGTCCTTCTTTTTGTTGATATATGTCATTATCGTATTGAAAGTAATTTTGATTTAAAAGCGAGTTAATTAATCTTATAACATCATTAGAAAGGTCTTTAGGTAATTTTGAATTTTTAAGTAATTCAGAAACAATTATTTTGCTTTCGGAGACTGGTACATTGGGGAACAAATTTACAACATCAAAATAAACAAGCTTAGCATTATCGGGAAGTACAATATCTTTTAAATCATCAATTAGTTGAAAAGAATTCTTAATGACATATTTGGGGACAAACACATTATTGTTAATAATAAAATTGGTTATTAATGACGATAATTTGAAATTTGGGTAATTACTCGATGAAACTACAGGTCTAATGGGGGTATTTATTTTATGGATTTTGAGAAAACCATATAATTTTGGGGCTTTTGGGTTTTTTGGTATAATATTATCATTTTTTAAAATATCAGATTTACAAGATTTTAGAGCACTCGTAATATTTTCTTAGAATTTGTTTGTTGGGTCCTTAGGTAAAATTATAAAATTATCACTATCTATGAAATCTTTCACTTTTTTATGGTAATCGTTTTTGTTCATTATAATAACAGTATTTCCATTATCTGCTTTTGTTAACACTAGTTCTTCTTCTTTGAGTTTATTCTTGATTATCTTCATGTAGATGGTCTCTGGATTATGTCTTAATGGAATTTTAGGAATTTCTCTCCTAATGGCTTCTGCACTTTTATACGCAAAAGTTTTAGGAGTGGATTGCTCTATGGACAAAAATAAAAATTAAATAATTAATAAAAATGATTACTACATATAAGGTCGATATATTTACGGAAACATAGAGTGCTGCTATAGCTTAGGTCAGGGCACCGGCCCCGGAAAGGAGGTGACCTGGGTTCGAATCCCAGTAGTGGCCTAACATTTTTTCGTGAATTAGATTTTTCTGTATGTCTTTCTAATTGATTTATTAATTGGTTTTCTATAGCTTAATTTATATCTGAATATATTTTAGCAATTTAAAATATATCATACTTGAAATACACAATTCATTGCTTCTATAATTTATTAAGATGGATTTCATCTTTTTTTCACTTTATTAAATTTAATTGTAAGACACAGAACAAATTACAAGTTACCACACATTTACCAAATTATACGAATTACTGCACAATAGGGTGCTTAAAAAAATTAAAAAACATTAAAGTTTTTTTTTATCCGTGCCCATTTTAATTTTCTTTCAACAGCCCAAAAAAATATACATGTTTTTCTTTATTTTTCATTTAAATTAATTTTAGGGGTCGCTAACATTGATTAGTGTTTCGAAAATGTGCATCGTTTAGACGTTTAAAGCAATGACCAGAACGCTTCATACGAAGCATGTCACTGCATGCAACATCAATAAGCCACGGATAGGTTGAATACACCCCTTTCCCGATCCATGTAGTATTTTAGGTAGCGTGTTAAAACATGTAAGTATCGCAACTAGAGTTTTCAATAAATAACGTACATTTTATTCCTACACTAAATTTTCTGTCGTGCCATATAATCGCGTTTACAAGTGAAGTGAGTTAATCAAAGTTTGTTGCTTTGTCATATTACGATGATGCACTTTCATTAGAAACTAAACAGAGGATGGGCACTGCCCTCAAAAATCAAAAATTAAAAGGTTCTTTCAAAGCGAGTACCCCATAAAAATGATCTCATTGTGGTTAAAAACTGAAAGATTTCGTTACTAATCGTACATTGAATTTTTCAACACAATCGCCGTTTCGTGTGTTTTTTTGACGAAAGATGTTAGGACATTGAAGTATGATGACGACTACAATAAAGCTAAGACTTTTTACATTCTAAGAAAGTTGTAAATAATATACTAGAGAGAGGGGCGATGCTCATGGAAGACTCACGATGGTGTGAAGACAATCGTCTTCTTTCCACCGATGAAGAACAGAAGCAATATTTATTCTTGGCGGTTGAATTTTACTGGCGAAAATTTCCCGACTCAAAACGTTAACGTTGACGTAAACTTAAATAATTATTATATTCCATTTTATTATATTTATTTTTTAAATGGAATAATTCATTTATTTTAATCTAAATTTTCGTAAAAATTTGCTTAAAATGTATTTTTACAGTTAAAATACCATTATATAAAAGCAGGCAGTGTAAGATATTAGTAAAAGCTGACTGAAAAAATAACTTCATCTTCATCTTGTGAAAAAATTTACAGCGATCAAAACCTTAACAGATGTTTTTGTAAAATTTTATTATATTTATGTGACGTACAAAAAGCGACTCATGTATGCACATAAATAGGCACACACATTAATGTATGTATAATACGAACATACTTTAAATGTAGCTTACTCCATTATTTACGTAATAATTCCTTATTTTAGCATTCCCAAGCAAATATTTTTAAAAGGAAAAAAAATGTTTTAATATGTACTTTTTCTTAATCTTTCAAAGTTAAAATTGACACTCCCCTAATAAAACTTACCACTTCGCTGGTGACAACAGTTCCTGGAAAGGAAAATTAAAAGCCAAAAATTCTGATTAGTTAATCCTTTCATATTCAAAAGTTCTGTTATCAGACGTCTTTCTCCTTCATCTCTGAGTGTTTCCCGCCCACATTTATTCCAGACCGCTTTTACACCAATTTGATTACGCGGAAAAGTTTGTCAGAACGAAAGTTACCTGGACTTGAAAAAGAACCCTCCAGGTATAGAAGTGTTTCAAAGCATGTTAAAAAAACATTATGAATGTAGAAGAAAACGAGTGTAAAACTATTGATCTGAGAGGCTCTGCAACGCGAAGATTGAAATCTGTTGAATAAGAATAATCAAATAGCACAAAGTCATCCCAAAAAATTATTATAAATAAGGTGTTTAATATCTAACTTCTTTATTTTTGCTTTTTTCATTTGTGCCATTGGGTTTTAAAGCCATGTATTCACTAGGGGACAAACTGTCCCTCAACAGCATGCGCGGCATAGAGTCTACGTGACGTTGCAACGTCGTGCACTGTTCCGCGACCTCGCGCACAACATAGCGCGGCATTTCTACGTGCCGTGGCAACGTTGCCATGCGCACGGTACCCGAGCGTACTCACTGCAACATTCCGCGGAGCGTCAGTACCACGTGGTATGTTTACAAGTGAATACGCATGCGCTGTATCTGTCAAGATGACAATACGGGGAAACGAAATCGTTCTCGAACTCATCGAGCTGTATCGATCGAAGATCGCATAGAATGTCCGTCCTTCTTTCTCTTTGTAGTTAATTATTTCGCATTCTCCTCTTTTTTCTCCTCTTACTTTTCGATAAACTCATTAACATAAACAGATACGCGGCTATCATAATAACCTCATAGGGCGATATATTTCCGTGACGTCTGGAAAACAATAATTATTTGCAAAAAGGATCTTGTTTTTAATAATATTCAATTTACTACAGTAAAACCTCGTTAATTTGAAATTGCGACCCAAAAAACATTTCGAATTGCGCGGAACCCCGTTTTCGCCAAATGTGATACCGCAGCTGTCATCCATAACCTCATCGCATGACATTTCCGCGACAAGATATGCGAGTCCCGGTGTGTACACGTCAATTGACCGCGTCATTGTCCCCGAAACATGAGCGTAGATGTTGATGCGACTTGTCGAGTGGAATGTTTCGCGATTTGTCCCCTAGTGAATACATGGCTTAAACTGTTTTTTTGCTCAATAATATTAAAAGTTTTTAAACATTTTTAATTTTAAATAAATTGTTATACGAGTAAACTGTGTAACGTACCTACCTGTACACCTAAGCTAAATACCTGACTATAAAGTTTAATAATATAAGTTTTTCGAAAAGCCCAAAGCTTGAGACTTTAAGCTACCGAATTAAGCTTTATTACGACTTTTGTGACTTTTAAGCACACACTTTATGCTTTAAGCTTCTAGATAAAAACTTAAGTCGAACTTAGAACTTCGGAAGTATATTTACATGAAAGCTAATATTATTTTTTTTTGTTAAGAATTTATATTTTCAAAATTGGCCAGTCGTGATCCATCTAGTGGCTAGGAAAATTCCCCCTCTGTTGTGTCCGTAGCTATCCAAAATTCTTTTGATATGTGGTGAGATTCGTATACTTATTAACGCGACTAGACTAATATAGATCGAATTCTTACCTAACTATGGAAATAACAAACGCACGTAACTAATCCGTACTCGTCCTTCTAGAAACCGCTCTAGAATTCTACAGTTTCGCCTATATGAGTGATAGCCGATATCGTCCACGTCCGGAGTTGGCCTAAAAGCCAATTATATGCGGCGTAGCCTAGGAATAAACGCTAGTAGCAAAACTCCCTTACATTGAACCGCCATAACTATAATACCATCGGGGTTAAAATACTGTAATATAAAACAATACAATCGTTGCCAAGTTAACGGCATACGCTAAAGATTCCGCCCGCATTGATTATCAACATCTCATAATAGCAGCTTAGAACAGTGTCAGCACAACCACATGCGGCACCCATTTATGACAGATTTACAAGATATAATAGCATACGTTATATTCAAAACACAAGTAAGAAACCTACCAATAGCGCATCCCACGTTGTCCGATCTGCTCAATCTGTTCATAGTACATAGTAGAGGAAGACAAACATATTTATATTCACAACAACTAGGCGCAACAGAGGCTCAGGGCAAGCTTTGTCTGACATTATCGCAGCCCGAGATTCTAAGGGAATGGAAGATACAGATTTGTAAGTGAAATTTAAGAAGTGTCTACCCACTTCTGTTCAAACGTGGATTCTAGATGCCCCCCCCCCTGTAGGGGGGAGGGGGATGCGGCCCCAGAGCATCGCCGCATCCGGTGGTTAACTCCTGTTTAGACATAACCTCCCACACTTAGCTGCAGACCAAGATCAAGCCGAGACTCTATTGCTCCTGCTAGAATCCCCCGAAGTCCTCGCTTCCCGGCGACAAACATATCAGGAAGAAATCCCGCGTCTGATATTAAGGTTTGTATATTATCCCGCGGGGCAGTCAAATTGACTGGTGTATAATGATGAGGATCCCACGTTGCGGCTACATGAGCCGGATTATTATGATGTTTACTGCTGATTAAAGGGCTGAATGTACTAACTGGGTGACTGGAAAAGACTCTCCCTTGAGCGCGTCAGTCAGAGCCATGTTAGCATCGCCAAATATAGTTGATGTGATTGATCCCACGGTGTAGTCTTATTGACTAGAGATATTAAATGATGGTAAAACAGCATGATTATTACAGTTGATTGTGAAGTTCCTGATATGTTTCTCGCTGGCCGGGAAGGGAGAACCCCGAAGGTCTCTGTATACAGCAAGTTAGAAAAGGTGGTGAATGATGAGTATGATGGTGTTAGTAATGCCATCGCGCTCCTGAATGCGGTCCCGATCATAAAAGTTGATTGTTAAACTGCTAACAGATCTCGTTCATTAAAGCGGTCCCGAGCACAGTATTGATTGTCGCACTGCTACCTGCATCTTATAATTTCTCGTTCATGAGGCACGTCCTATCTCGTCCTTGAGTACGGAGTTAATACATTCATAAACATTCATAAACAGAGCCCGAGCTCGTCGCACCAAGGGGCCCGAAAAGACGTGAGAGGTTCTTCCCCTTAGATGTTAGAGGGTTCACCGCATCAAGACCTTCAGACCATCCTGTAATTCTTGGCTTTAAAACCCAGTCATAACCGGGTAGATACAGTTAAGATGGCCCTACCTAGTCCCTGACCTAAGGTGTCTCTCCAATCTAATCAGACTCCATAGCCGAGAACGCGCGCTCCGACATTCGACCCTGTCTTGCCACGCGAGTAGATCCAACTTCATCTTTTTCCACAATCGAAATTCTGCCTCCCAAGATCACGGGGCGTGAAAGACGTACGACTCCTCGCCTCCCGACCATGAAGAGACGAACTTCCCCATTCGGTTCTCGTTCATTATCCCATTTATAATCCCCGCGTGCCTAACCTTAAGAGTCTAGCGCCGGTAATAAGATCTCATTATGCTACGTTGGAAGTTAATATTGCACAACCGGGCGAAATACCTATTTTCCGCGAACCTATTCAATTTGTAAAACGCAATAATATGTATTTATATATGTTAGTAAAACGTTTGAAATGCAGAATGCACGTATGATGACCTCGCTTCTATCCTAAAGATAATTAAGATATAATCCCGACGTTACGTCCCGACATCAGTACTAATTTGTTTCCGCGTCCGTTACCGTCGAACTCTGAACCCACGTAATGAAATGAATAGTGACCATGTGACAATGACAAATTATATAGCACGAACATTTCATTTGTTACACATAAGAAAACATCAGAAATAAATAATATTAAAGGTTCTTATCTTATTTCTGTAGTTGGTCTGCTTCTGAGATGGCATCCTGATCCGAAGTAATATAACGGGTCCTCTCCAAAATTGAGCAATTACCAGCGCCTGTGTAGCCCTTCATTTCCCTTGTATATATAATTTAATATCAGCGCCTGTAAAACTGTATTAGATCCTAGAAACAAGAAAACTATTCCCTCTACGCCGAGCACATACAGAACATAAACCCCTTCAATCTAGTTCATCCACGGTTAAGCAAAAAGGCGAAAGAATAGTAATAGTAAAAGGACCAAACAGAAGTTGAAGTTCTCTGTAAACTGTCCATATCCTATAGTAGCGCCTGTGTTTTCCAATAACAACTTTCCAGTCATGTATTTAACATAACGTCCTCCTTGTGTGTATGTGTGCTGCAATATCTGTCATCCAGTTAGTGATTCCCAAAATAGTGTTTTCCTTGTATATATATATATATTTCAATATCAGCACCTGTAAACCTGTATTAGGATCCTAGAAACAAGAAAACTATTCCCTCTACGCCAAGCACATACAGAACATAAGCCCTTTCAAACTAGTTCATCTACGCCGTATAGTGATATCACAAGCAGACATAAACAATACAATTACAAGTATGCTTGCGTTCTCCCCCCACCTTGGTGGAAATATTCGCATTCGTATTCACCGAATAGTAGGCCTGATATTCGTATTCGTGAAGGTAGTATTCGTTGCATCAAGGTTATTATATTTACAAGTATGTTCAAGTTCCCCCACCTTGGTGGAAATATTCGCATTCGTATTCACCGAATAGTAGGCCTGATATTCGTATTCATGAAAGTAGTATTCGTTGCATCACTCTCAATAATAAAATCATATAGATAAATAATTACGGTAACTCATAAAAATATGATATTACTTATATTAAACGAACAAAGCAAAACAATCTGTCATATAAGTAAATAACGTGATCACGGAAGACCGAAGGTTAACTACCCCTGAACAAACCGCGAACTGCCCACAATAATGGAAAATGTTGTAGAAAACATTTCAAATATCTAATATTGAATGAATAAAAACAATGTCATATGAATAACTATCGCGATTACGGATGGCCGAAGGTTAACCACCCCTGAACACACCGCGAACTGCCCACAATAGTGAATAATGTTCTAGAAAACATTTCAAATATCTAATATTGAATGAATAAAACAATGTCATATGAAAAACTATCACGGCTACGGAAGACCGAAGGTTAACTACCCCTGATCTAACCGCAAACGACCCACAATAATGGAATATGTTGTAAAAAAAAACATTTCAAATATCTAATATTGAATGAATAAAACAATGTCATATGAAAAACTATTACGGCCACGGAAGACCGAAGGTCAACTTGTTTGAGCTCGATAGGCGGCGGCAGTATAACAATTTTTATTCATATGCCAGGCTGACCTGTAAATAATATCTTGCATTCGAAGCAGAAAACCCTTTCTAGAATTGATAAATGCGGCTTAATCTAAATAGATACAATATATACAATTCGAAATACGTCTTTATAAGAACTTGATAGGAACAAATCGTGTTTAAGCGATTGCTCAATGACACGCAATACAAACATGTAACGAGTTCAAATAAACCACACATTCATGTTTTAATAAAATAAATATAAAATCCAGATGCATTTTTAAAATATATTATTTGTAGGGAATTCCTCGTACGATTTGAATTTATATCACGCTTACAATCGTGATATCAAAACACATAATTAAATTCTCGTACTAATTGAAACAAGATCAGACAAGCAATCGCGACATTGACTACGCACAGCTCCTTCGAATACAGCCCGATAGTAAAATAATTAACCGCAATAGAAAACATAAATGTGTTCCCCAGCTGAAGACCGGCCGCATCTAAATTAACTATCTCTATACAACATGTACAATTCGAAATACGTTTTATAAGAACTTGATAGGAATAAATTGTGTTTAGAACGATTGCCCAATGACGCAATACAAACATGTAACGAGTTCAAATAAACCACACAATCATGTTTTAATAAAACAAATATAAAATCCAGATGCATTTTTAAAATATATTATTTGTAGGGAATTCCTCGTACGATTTGAATTTATATCACGCTTACAATCGTGATATCAAAACCACATTAATACTCCGAATTATCCCCAAGATAACACAAATCATATAGAAATCCGTGTATTCAATCGCCAGTATAGATAACAAAGCATTCTTTTGCATAAGGATACATCCGCCCTGAAGAATCTCTCGTACATTCCGAACCTCGCGACATTGAATATACATAATTATTCTGAATTTTAAATCCCACAAACAAACACGAAACACCCTTCGTCAGTAAAATATTCCATTTTAAAGCCTTTATATCTTTGGTAATATATGAATATCAAATTTAAATGATTTTTCATATGAACAGCGACAGAATTATATATTTCATAAGCGTTATGCAATAATTCTCCCGCTGGAATTATCACAGTTGCAATATCGCGATTTCTTGTATATTAAAATCTGAAGCGTGTATAGTAATAATTATCCCTAGGCCCAAATTACGTAACAAAACAATCCACAACATGTATCAATATTTGTTACGATCCAGAAAGTTCTAAATTGAATACACGAAAAGGGCAATAGAAATAAATAATATTGAAAATGCTTAGCTGTATCTTCGAGTGTTGCTGCCTCTGTGACTCTCTGATGGTATTTCGGTCCTCTCTCCACAAGAGCCTCCGGCCGACGTTGATGCTGAAGAAAGAAGGACGATCCTCGAATTTGTATGGCTTATATAGTCTAAATTCCTCGCCATTCTTGACTCCAACCGACGTGTCAAGGTAAAACCTAACTCTCCGAAAGCCTCTTATTGGCCGAATTCGTTCCGCGGACAAACGTTCCTGATTGGCTCGCTTCATCAGAATCATATAACATAAAGCCCGCTTTACACGCCCGCGTGCAGAAATAATAACGCTCGCCCGCACCTACTTATCCGGCAGATATTTAATTATAGAGTATTTAACGGTTTGTGAAGCTTCTCTTTACTATAAACTTTAGCAGATAGATATTTTCGTATAATTTTTCAGCAATGTCTATTTGAATAGGCCAATATCCTTACAACTGGTATTGCACTGCGTTATTGAGAATTTATTTTATAGGTATTTATATAGTTATAGTCTATAAGGGCATAAATAAATAAATTGATTCTGTAGAAAAACACGGTTTTCATTCTACCGTTTGTAATACCGATATTTTCTGAACGTAATTCGTTTTTAATGCTGCTTAATTTTTTTTCAATCGTATACATCATAAAAAATAAAAAATTCTATAATATATTCGTGGCGATCGCCGTACCCTCTGCGTAAATCGTGTATGTTCCGATATGCTTTAAAGCTGACATTCTATGTCATAGAACATCTTTATTTAAGAACTTTAATGAAAACATGGAAATAACTATCACATAGATATATTTTTTACAAAAAATACATGCTTTACAACTGCCAGATTTTACAGCATCGATTTTATCAGCATAATCATAGTCTACGCCTTAATGCATGCCACAGATATTTCCTCACTTTTAATGGTTACATTTTCCTTTGGAGGCTTTACCGCCTCTCCACCCCACTTAAGTATTTACTGCCGTGTCGGCCAAAGTTATGCTTTAGCACTTTAATATGATTAGTTTTGTTTGCACTCAATTTATGATATCAGTGATATAATGACGGACATTTTATCTGTTACATTTCATAGTGATACAATCAATCAGTGCACCAAAAACACAACTAAACATTACCACTGAATTATGTTTTTATACCTTTAAAATGTGTTTATTATCATTTTCCAAATCCTAAAAAAAATGTACAAATTAAACATCTATGTATACAGATATATAATATCGTCACTACAACACTGACCATGGTCTACCACGTGATCCATGTCTTCTGAAGAGAATTCCTCCATTAATCTCATGAATACAACATCGGTCGACATATATATATATATATATATATATATTTATATTTACGGGCATAAATAATATTTAAGGCGATTGTCTGGCAATGCGAGAGAAATCACTTCTCCCCTCGCATTTTGTATCGCATTTTTCAATGCATGTATAAAATAAAAATTTAATCATAAGATATCATTTATTTTAAATACAAACATATCTTTAACTGTAACTGCACTGTTTTTCTTTCCGAGGCAATGTTTTCTTTGTCGCAAATTCCGTTAGCCCGTGTAAAAGATGTGAACACTCCACAACAAAGTGCATATAATTTACACCCTCGGAAACATTAATCAGTCCGCCCTATACCTCCGCGGGTGCAGGTCGTTCTCCTGATGACGTTGAATATGACTTCAACGAGGCGTCGAGGATCGTTTCTCGGAAAAACATACGGTTCGTATAAAATATCCGTTTCCATTTACAGTTAAATATGTCTAACGACCGTAATAATACCCTTAATTCTTTAACAACATACGAGTATATATCTTTGCAGAAAAATTATCCATTTTATGGGTTTATATGATTTAATGGACTTTATATAATTTTATTATTGACGTGTAACATGATATAACTTTATGGACGTGTTAAATGGTTTTTTTTTTAATAATATAGAATAAATGGTAATCTTTTGTTAATGAAAAAGTAAGTCAAGAATATATTTTTTAATATAAACTTTTAAAATAACTTATTTTCCTGCGTGATTTGCGCAATCCTTTTGACATACAGACTAGGCAACTTTTTAACTCAAATCAAAAAAATTATGGATTATTTTAAATTGTTACAAAACATACTATTATAATATTGAATCTTATTCTGATTTCCTGATTTAATTCAAGACACTATACTTTGTAAAAAATGCACAAAATAAATTCTGTTTTGATTGGAATCAAATCTTGAAAATTTTACAAAAAAAGTTTTCAAATGTTTTTAAACACATTTAAGTTCGCAGAAAATACAATGCATTTTCATCACTTTAAAATATTTTTACAAGAAGAAAAAATCAGATAATATCATTATGTAGCATATTAAAATTGATGCTTTATACCTAAATAAAATACTGTTACGGGATTCTAAATTCAATAGGAATGTCACGCAATCGGCAATTTCCGAGCGGTTTAAAGTATTTTGTAGTGTTTTAAAAGATTTACTAGAATTCTTGAAGAACTACAGTAAGTTGATGGAATACATCAGAATATATGGGAATTAACGTTGTATTAAAAAGTGTACCAGATTAGTGGAAGATACCCTAGGGATAATTATTGCGAATTACAGAATAGTGCTCCAGTGACAGTGTATAAAATAAAACTTTATTCAAGTGTTTCATTTAATCTCCCACCGCTGCGAATCAGATTAATTAATCTTAAAATAAAAAAACTGTCATATTCTTCTGAATTAAATAAAAACTAATTTATCAGTCTGGTATAGCCTAACAGATTATTTTAATTGAAGCCAGCTATCCTTGTTTCCTAAAATTCTTGAGACTCATTAGGACACGCCACATCATGAATAATTGTGTTCTCGGTTGAGCCCCAATCAAACAACTGGATAATTGGTATCCTGGCAACCTTTGCGCTTGATTTCATTTAAATAATTATATTCCCAAAGTTTGCTGTCCAATAAACCATCGAGTTGATTATTCCTTAACAAACAAATCTGATGATGTTTTCCGAGAAATTCGTATTTCAACCCTTAATACGGGAAGGTGTTTGTAGGTGTCACTTAAAACATAATATCTTTTATAAATTCTGAAGGGGGGCAATATTAGTAATATATAATACTTTCATGAATGTACATAAATACACGATATTTGAATTTCTTTTAATGTCAATTTCTATTCATTTAAATATATAAAAATATGTAAAATCACATTTCATTTTTTACCAGTTATATCCTGTCTCCGTATACTTTTTTCTGTTATTTCTCCCAGTTTTATCTGGGGCGACCCACCAATCGCTTCCCTCCTGGGGTTGCCGAGGAGATAACATTCCTCTGCCATTCTTAGAACACGTCTAAGCCACTTCTTTTGTGATTTTATTCATCTTTTATCTGTCTATTTTATTTATCTATATATTTTATCAATCTTTCTATTTATCTATTTTTATTTTTTTTATTTATTATATTTATTTATGCAGTAGATACAAAAAAAATTTTTTTACACTAAATTTAATGTTTGTTATTACATTTTGAAGACATTATACTCCCCATAACATGAGTCAATAGCTCGAGCTTATGGGAGGAGTATTTGCGAGCCAAATTAAAGTACAAAAGCAGAAACCTTTGAGAAGTAGTAATTTTTATTATTCAGAAACCATTTGAGACATGTGGGCAATGTTACAATACATCGTTGTCCACAATCAAAATAACTTCTTAACAGAGTTTTAATTAAATTATTATAAACCGCTACCATATTTTGGGTCTACCGGTTTCGAGACGTAACCGTCTCTTCGTCAGGACCAACACTACACTACTATGTTCACAACTCTGTACACCATAACCAAAGTACTGTTAACCTTTCACCAATATTTATCACATGCGTGCTAATCTTATCAAATACTAGCATGCACTAACTTGCCTACAGAACGATCAGGAATCTACGAGGGAGAGGGAGTGAGAAGGGGCGGGGTCTAAAGTGGATGTTACCAAATCTTTTTTGAAAGTTTAATTGAACAAAGGGCTGCATGGAAAATTGATATGGTTATTTATTCCATGTATTCAAGAGGGAATTACAGCATGTCTATAATTATTTTCGCAAACTCTGCGTCACGTCTAAATTCAGATTTTATATTGTAATTTTTCCTACCCTACGCTATTAATCTTGTCTTTCCATCATGTTGAGATAAATCATGCAGTAAATTTTATTGCCATTATATTTATAGACAGTAATTCCTTATCTTTAAAGCATTATTTTATTACTAATTATAGATTACCACACAGTCATTTTATTTATTAACTTCAATGTGAGTACAAAAGGTTATAACTTCATAAAATTTGTATCACGTGGTTCCATCTACTTATTTATTTTCTATTAGCTTATTTTACTTTTAAACTAAATTTATTAAAAAAAATAATTATGGAATTGATTTGTACGTATATACGGTATGAATAAATTAAAATTATTTTCTTATATGTATATACGGTATGAATAAAAACAACGACTCCTCCAACAAATTCCTTTCATTTCTAATACATTCATTATTCATAAACTTTGCCACGTGTCATCAGGAAAAGTCTCATAATAAGAATACATCACATATTCTAATGATCTCCTATTCTGAGTCGGTAATGTGGTGTTCATGGGGAGGCTTTCTTTGCTTGTATATTTGCACATAAAATTATTACAATGGTTTTCACCACGAACATCGCTTTGATAGAATACAATAAATATACCTGGAGAAATCGCCTGTCAACGCGTCCTAACCACAAGACCAACAAGTAGCTTGTTGGTCTTGTGGTTAGGACTCTCGCCTCGTGATCCAAAGGTCGCAGGTTCGAATCTCACTCCAGACAAGCAAGTTAGTCCTATTTTCATAGCACAAGCGTTTAGCTTAATTTGAAAATAGTAAGAATATTGATTTGACACGAATTCCGTGTTCGCATCGCTACTTAAAATAAAAAATAAAAATAATAATAATAATAATGAAATAATAATATAATTTTTTTTTTTTGTATTTTTTTACCTTTATTTATTTATAAAATAAAGTAAATACAATCTTTACTAATATACAAAAAGGTAAAGTTTGTAAGTTTGGATGTAGGAGGTAATCTCCAAAACTACTCATCCTATTTCAAAAATTCTTTCATCAGTTTTTAGAGTGGACTTTCAGGGTGGACAAAAGTTATATTAAAATTAACTGGATAATTCCCGTTAAAATAAAAGGGTTCTTTTTGACCTATTTTACAACTAAAGTCGACGAAAAACTGGTCAAACGATGCGTTTTTTACGGACGCTGGCGCTGCCTTAACGGTAAGAGATACCTATTTGAATATTTTCTGTAGAGAAGCTGTAGAACTCAAAAATTTGTATAAAAAGGTCCGCGACGACATATATCTATATGTTAAGGTTAATACGTAATCATACTAGTTAAAGACCTCGCCTAGTAATCTAGTGGTTGGACCCTCATCACAATATGCAGATATTTTTATTCATATTTTCATAACAGCAACGTATGATTTAGTTTGAAAAAAGTAAAAATATTGATGTTACACGTACCTATTTCATGTAACCGCATATTTTATGTTTCAAAAAAATGCCCTGTTTATTTGATAACTCAGTGTGCAAAGAAAGTACTTCACATTACTTCATACAGGTAGTGCAAATCTGTAAAAATAATTATAAAAAAAAAAAATTAAATACATTTAAATCTATAAAGAATAAATCTTTTTTTACGCTTGAACAAGCTAATAGGCCAAATTACAGAATCTAAATACATCACATACATTAATACATCATCGGGAATCGAACCCGGAACCCTCGGTGTGTGAAGCCAGTATCATGCCCACTGGGCTACGAGAGCCGCCATTCTCTTTAAGCACGCACTATCACTTGTGTAAGTATATTTTTCTTAAACTATAGGTACTACGAATAAGCTTCAATACTAATACGTACTACTCAATTTATGATTGATAATAGTGAAATATAAAGTATCAGATAGTTAACCAATTTCAATATTAAGTGAACCGAAGAAAAAACCACGTGAGAAGTACCAGCATAAGCTAAGTGCTCACAATGGAGCCATTACTACTACACATTGTCCATTCTCAAAGGTCTCCATTCAGGTGGCAGGTTCCAGATCAAGCTGGAATGAACGACTAATAGGATTGTGGTGACATGGACACTTGAAGCCATGTAGCGGCGCTCCAACGGAACCTGACGTCACCGGGCCGGCCGGTAACTATCTTACCGGATTGGCCGACAGAGGAAGCGAGAGACCATATCCGCGCCACGACTACCACCACTCTTCTATTGGCTTCTCAGCGGACCGGTCTGGTACGACGATTTCAATATTTAAAATCTTGGGATTTCAATTATCAAGTTATTTTCCTTTACTGACACAATTTTCTCCACTGCACAGGAGTGAGCATATCTTAAATTATCTCGAGTCTCTCAGTATAAATTTAAAAAGTGTATACGGTTGGTATTAGTCATGGGCGTAACTTAAGTATTGTATAAAGACAGACAGACTGGTCAACCAGCGCCTACAATAGTGGCACAAAATAAGGAAAGATGGAAGTCTTTCAAGCCTTTGGGCTTCCAATACCCTATGACAAGCGGACGAAGATGATGATTAAGAAAAAATCAAACGTATAGCGTCTACGCATCATTGGAATAAGGCGTCCTTATTTTAGAATATAACCAATTTTATTTATAATCTGTAATTCGAATCTGTATGAAGGTGACCTTGTGATGAACCAGGTAGATAATAGGGCATCGCGGCCTTGAATTGTGTGTTGAATATATAAGGCGAAGCAAATCTATAATACAAATCATTCCATTGCAAATCAATGTAAATCATATTCTTTTCACGGCTAACGATGTAAGATGACCCTAATGTGGGTCCTACTAAATAATGAAGGTTAGTAAGTAGCAAACCGTCGCGTTCAAAATACAATATATTGGATTATCAAATATTTCATTATTCTTATATGTGAGCGCGCGACGCTCTGCATGGCGCAAGAGGGGCACGACTGCGAATTGCGTTGTAACTATAAAAGGATCGCGGATTAAAATATTATACCTTCTTGAAATATTATAAATAATGTATTCTATACAATATTAATACTCTGCCTGTGCTAACTATACATTTAACTAAAATATATATTATTAACTGGAAATAATTATTCTGTGAAAATTGCGCTTTTGAATGCAATATTAACTAAAAATATTTCTAACATCTTGGGTTCGCATACTATATTGAAAATACCTAATGCCCTTTGCATTTACTAAGTATATTACCTAAATAGCCACAGCTATACCATCCTGTCCGTCAGGGACTAAACATAAAACATAGTTATATTTCTAAAAGTGCTACCTCTTACGCGACAAAAATACCTATTGCAGTCGGGCTATGAATATGAACTATTTCCGCCTCATAATGGCGCCTGGAACCAATACTAAAAACCTCACTAGGAATAATAAATGCGACTAAATCTCGATAAATACAATATATACTATTCGTAATACGTCGTTGAATTGGCACATGATTCGTCTAATGGATGAAGGACCCCGTTGTGTATCGTAATAACTTCAAATTCTTTTATAGGAGCAGTGTGGAAACAATTGCATAATATTACGTAATAAAACCATCTAACGAACCTAATAATCGATACATTTATGTTACAATAAAATACAACACTAGAAAGAATTCGTGTATTAGAAATAAAACATTTTCGATTTGAGACAAACCGGTAAAATCGTTCGTACGGCGCAAAGGGAAAAATTCACACATATTAAATAACACTGAAATTAATAATTATAAACACTTTGTATTAGCAAATTCTTACCTTGAATGGTTTCGTTCTAGACGTGCATGAACCTGTTCATATTAATTCCGTGGGAAAATAATACATATATTTGCTATCTACGAAATACCACATTTCGTGAAGTGAAACTTCTTTATGAATAAATAGATAAGGTCTCGGGGATGGTTTGTTCGAAAGGATTCTACAACAGCCCGTGAGTTTATATGAAATAATAGTTTCTTTGACTGCTAAGTTTTGTTTTTTTTAAACCCTCAGCATCTCTGCCGAGGGGGGTTGAGGCTCCGCGCCCGCCTAAACCCGGTGGCCGACTTCCTAAGTGACTAAACGGCCCCCCTTGTTCCTCCGGAACTTACTGCATCCCGAGACTCTATCTCTTCTTTACGAGATGTGATCCCGTGACGCCTTCTCTTTTAGGCTTATAATTGAGAAGGCCGTACTCTTTTGATACGAGTTTCTGATGATGTGTGTTGTCTTGAGGCGCCTTTCTTTTAGGCCGGTGTTTGAAGAATCATGTACTCTTTTGGTACGAATTGATGACGACATTAGCCTCCTTTGCGGGCATAGTCAGCGATGTTACAAATTATTGTGCAATCTCATTATGCCTTTTCAGAGCGGCGTCCCACGATTCTGCATCTTGCAACATTTACTTTGGACAAATGTTAGAGTGTTAGTAACATATTTATAATATCCTAGCTATTCCATATGAGTGAATGATTTTTATATTTATTCTGGCCCTGTCTTTCTTACAGAGGACGAAATAGAAGTTAACGTTTTCTATCAAGGTTTTACAGCATTCAAGCATGGAAATCCTTCCAAAGACATAGGGAACCTTTTTGTTGGTTTAAGTAGTTTGCGCCAGATGAGGTTAGGTGGTCGGTTTATTGACGACCCCGAGCAACAAGGAGGACCCCGCCTTTAAGGGGCCCTGCAGGGGCTTGTGCGGGTTCCACGCCCAAGTGCCGGCAATCATCCACCCCTCAGCCAGCTAGGCTAACACAAACCAGATATCCCCAATCTTTAGTTAGACTTCCCCATTCTGTCCTTTACTCGTCATTCTGAAGCTACTTGTTAAGCTAGATGTACCGAGGTACTCAAATCATAAAGAGTTAACTGAAGACCGGATTGCGCAATACTTATGCAATACAGTAATTATTATAATGCTACTAAGTAATTCATATAGAAATCCGTGTATTCAAATTTTAGCATAAACGGTATGAAATTCGCTTTGCATAAAAATACACCCGTTTGGAACGGAATTCTTGTACGATTTGAACCAATATCACACAAGCAATCGTGATATTTAATTACACATAATTATTCCGAACTCAAATATTCCCAAAATAAATACATTTCGATAGTGAAAATAATTAACCGTAATAGATAATATGAATATGATCCTTATCTGTTACTCTTTGTGGCGGAATCCTCCTTCTGGTGCTGCGGGATGGTGGAATCTCTATACTTCGCCGCTGCAAGACCCGCTTTCTCTCAAGCTGGCAGCTCCTTTGCTCGCAACTGATGATCTGGAACTCGGGGCTCCGTCGGTAGTCTGTTGGGCAGCGCTCCCGCTCGCAAGTCTGGTCTCGAACTGAAGGGGGCTGAGTACATCGTGTTCGCTCCTTTTATAGTAACGATTTCACCATACCTCTGAAATCCACGCTAGTGCAGTGACTCATCCTATGCGCGATGACCTCACCGCCGGCGCTCGCCATTGGCCGGATTCAGCCATCAGGACGGTCGCCTCCGGCTCAACCCGTCGAAGGCAAAGCGCGCCTGTGATTGGTTCGTTTCGTTAAAATAATAGTTAAGCACCCGCTACACGCGAGACTTACTGTTCTGATTCATAAATAATAAAGGCTCGTTCGCACCTACTCACAAGGTCGAGTCTATGAGGATTGGCAAACGATATTAATTTAAACACAGAATTATATCTATGGTATAATAAAGATCTAAGAAATATTACTTGTATAGCTGAATATTCAATATTTTGTTAGCCTCTTGTAATACATAGAATCTTAAGAAGAAATATATCAGGCTTTTACTTTTAAACGATTCCAAACAGAAGAAATATATTTTTGATTTCCATACTTGACTTATTTGAATATTATTATTTTAAGATTTTCTAAATTTATTAAATCTATCTCTATGTCGACCATCACAACCTTTAATCAACTGTATTTGCCCTCATGTGTTCAAAAAAGATCAGCTCAAAAATCTAATACGAATATTACCCGTGTAACATCTAATAATGAATCCCCTGTTAGAATAATCTGTTTGATGTAACAAATTAGTTATACAATCTGGAAGGATTTAGTCCGACGAACGGACTCACTTAACCCTCGACCCGTTTAAGTAAGATATTTAAATTAACTTGCTGAAACTTTTCCCTCCACAAGGGCTGGAATCTGAAATTTGCTAGGGTAATGTTCGAATTATGACAGTAAATGCAGAAGGAGATAGCGCCCCCGAGTCTCGCGGGGTGGGAGGCACTCGTAATAAGCTACCTACATTTCAGTAATCAAGAATTCTTACGCAATACATTTGTGGAACCTTTTATCACTAAACTTTTCCGGGATATTATCTACGATGTTTGTCATTACTTGTTCATGGATACTTTTTTTTACCATTTTAGGAGCTCTGTCCGCATGCTGACTTTACGCTGTTCGTCCGCTTTGATATCGACGTAGATGATTAAAAAAAACTTGTATGACATATGAAAACCTGATTTCAAAAAAGTTCATGTATCCGGAATAGATATTTTAATATTTCACTTAATTCCTGAAAAATTACTTTCAAATATTTTCAATTTAAAAATATTGTAAGACAAAATTTTTATAGGATCTCTTTGTTATGACAAAAAAAAGTATAAACAGATCTAACAATATTAAAAAAATATATATTTTAAGAAATGGAATTTAATATATTTTGTTTTGGGAATTTTTACATATATTTTTATTTGAGAAAAGGTATATTTAAAGTAAAAATACTTTCAAATATGAAAATAACAATGTTAGAAATAGAGATTAATAATTTTAAAAAAGTGAAAATAGTGCAATGAAATGATATATAATACATATTAAAAATTTTAAAAAATGTGCTGTGTCGTTTACCTTGCGTTGGAACATGCGCTGGACAGAAGGCGTCTGCGCAAATAATACAGTAATCAAATTATTAAAAAAAACAATAACAGCGCCCGGAGAATACGCAATTTTCTTATTACCATTTCCAAACAAATTGATGTCGTCACTAATAAGAATTGCTATTGTTTAAATATCATTTAGAAAACCGCCATCTTAGCTTTTGATTGATGAGTGATATCTTCATGGAGCTAAAATATTCCGATGCATGATGCGCACGCATTTCTTTGCACCCTAAATCTTCACTTTGAATGCGCTTAAAGAAGTCTAGCTTCACTCTATATAATCAGCAGAATCTTCATCTTTTATACACTATATTTAATTCAATCATACATTTTTCGTAATTTAAAACAACACGATTTGTTTCCTAGACCAGAAAATAATGAATCCAGCAATGTTACTTACTCAGAATGTATTAAAGGACCTAGCGATTTTTTCTAAATTTCTTTAAATCTCATATTTTTACATGTGTAAGTAATACGTAAATTACATAAGTTTAACAGACATTAACTCTTTGCTCTTAATTAATAAATCATCTCTTGGTATTTTTTGAATCGTAAAATTATTATTCTTTCTTTTCAACAATATATCGCGTAAAAACATTAATTTTTGTAGATTTTTACTTTGAAAAATATTTTTTTATAAAATATTTCCTTCTAAAAAGAAATAAAAATATTAATTACTAATTTCAATTGAATCCTGGAGCGGCTATGAATGCACTAAGACAATTTAAAATGCACAACATTATACAATCATTCGAATATTATGCACATTATGTAAATTCATGTATAAAAATGTAGATTACATCACGAATACAGCGAAAACTAAGGTTATCTTATTAATTCACATACGGTTTTATATTAAAACCGTTCTTCAAAAGGTGAACATGTAACCTTTTGTAAATTTGAACTTTTCAGCAAGAACTTTAACCGGGACAGTGATTTTCCCTTCCGTTATTACTATCCGAGAAATTTTAATCAAAATGCAAATATTAGCGCCTAAAATAGACCATATTCGGATGTCTGCTGTAATGCCTAATTCGTGTATCCTGGCGGATTTCGGCGCTGGACGGAATCCTTCGTCGCCGGGAAATGGAAAAGGCATTTCTCGCATTCACATCCTACACACGACGAAAGCTGCTTACGGCAAAGCCGTGAATAATTAATCTCGTCTCCCGAAGCAGCCGAGTTTTAATCCACGACTTGCAAGGCAAAGTTATCGAAAGGTATGTATATATATCTTCCTCCAATTTTATCATACCGTGGTATGAAACGTGCCGCTTTATAACTTCCCCGCTTGTATAAAATCTTTGTCTATGTAGGTGGGTGGGTACGTCGCTCACCCTCGTCTTCATGGCGTATACACAAGAATGGCATTAATTTGATATTAGCACACGAATTAGTACAACTTGCTAATTATGATACTATAAATAATCGAGGCTACCCTCGAGTCTAATATCAGTTACACTTTGTGATGTACGTAAATATTTTTGTTACGAATTACGAGGGGTAGGTACGTTCAATGTAAGCAAGTAACATAATTCTGCTGGAAAACATTATTTTACTAGCAGTAACCAGTCAAAAATGACGATACTTTTACATGTCGGATCCTAAGGAATGCGTATTTATTTTATTTTTAAAAAAAAGTTACGGACGTTACACGAAGTTACGGGGACAGACAGATAGACGGGCGGGTGGACGGACGGACAGACATGCAACGAAATTATTATAATTGGTATTCCATGCATGATTATTGCGGAGATATTCAACTACGGAAAAATTTTCTAAATAATAATTATAAAGTTACGAATGAAGATGTAATGATCTCGCGTACAACCGAAATATAAAGACATAAACTAACATAAATTCTTGGTGAACGGTCTGGTTCCAGTACGTTTGACTTGTTATTATGAAAATATGAAATAAAGTTTTTTAAAAAGTAGGTATTAAATAAAAAATAAAGTGAAAATTACTACGACCTTGTGAATTTTTATAAAATTTTTAAAAGTTCAAACTAAATACACTTAAGAAGTATAATATTTTAGTAAATAAAATGTCGCTCCTTATTACAAAAATACGCTTTTATTTGGAGAGACCTGGTTTGGAAGGAAACTTTTAAAAATAAAAATAAAAATTGTTGAAAATACATTTTGTTATTAGGGGATCGAATAATGCAAGGATAAATACTTAACTGAATTTTAATGGTGTCTTTCATATACGCGAGGAGGGACATTCTTCCACTGTTAAGGGGTTAAGTTAATCTCAGTATAATTTTATAATCTGTGAATGATCCGAACGAATAAGGAAAAAATTGTATAAAAATAATAAAATATTACATAAAAAATTGTGCTTTAATAAAAGGTGACTATAAGGAGAATATATTTTTTTAACAGCCAAATGCGTGGGGCGCTTTCTTTTTTTTCACTGAATGAAAGAATTAGGCAACAATTGCGGTTTACAAAAAAGCGACCCACGTTTTTAATTTTATTGATATACGCATATTAATAATTAATACAGTGGCTGGTTAAAAATAATTTTTTTCATTTAGCCATTTTTTATTAAAGCATGTTTTAATTTATTTTTAAAAATAATATTATTTTCTACTTTTTATTCTTGGCCACATTAAATCTTGTAATCAATTATAAACTCGCGTAGCTGAAATTATTAAACTTAATAAAAACTGTTGGCATTTTTAACTTTATTTAAAAGTATATTTATAATTTATTTATATTATAATATAATTATACAGTGCATTTCACTTTATAAAACAATCAATAAATATGTACAACCAATATTCGAGTGTCATTAACCTCAAAACTTAACGATGTCATCGGCATATACAATAGCATTTTATTATTTTTTTGAAATTACTGATTTTAAAAATTAATTAATGATTTTCGTATAGCCATCCGGAATACGTCTCTTATAAATTTAAGCGTAAAATATTGATTCAAGATTTCTCGCTGAGACAAATGAAGCTATATAAAACATGATAAAAATCCGAAAACTTTAATATCTCGGACGTGTAGTTAGACTACCAAAGTAGCAAATTTTGCATTTCATAATTCAGGGAAAGTGTTGGGAATCAGGACCTTGGAAGATGGAGAATATCGTGGTTGAAGAACCTGAGCGTGACCAGGCTATTGAATAATTTCCGGGCAGCAAAAAACAAAGTGATGATAGCCAATATGATAGTCAACATTTATTGAACCGTTGATAAAGTATTACAAGAATATGAAGAAGTAATTATAGTTGAGTATCAAAATATATAGATGCCACCACCATATTTGTTCTTTTTTACTCCCTTTCTTTTAACTCGTGGCGTCTGATCACTTGCGTGTCTGACAAAAAAACTTTGGATCGATTTTAAACCCTTTTCCCCTGATCCGATCGAGCTGAAACTTTGCAAGCAGACTCGTGGCGACGATCAAGAAGATCTATCTAATTTTTGTTAAAAAAATTAATAATTATAGTATAATTTTGGATTTTTCAAATTTTTAATGGTTTTTTCATACAACTCAGTAAGTTGTATGAAAATACTCCGACGCATCTGGTAGACACGAAACCCGAAAATGAGAAAGGGAGTATTGTAAAAACTTGGTTTTTATAGTTTAGTTTTTTATTATTCTCTAAGCTCATTCCTACATACTAGAGCTTGACCAACGTAAATTGGCGTGCGGTGACTTTGAAACTAAAAACCGCGCCGTCCGCACCCAGCGGTAACCCCTCGCCCTGCTATTCAGTTCAATCTCGTATTTGCGCGTGAGGTGTGACACCTTGATTTCCAATATACACTTAATTATGTCCAAAACAGTCTTGCAACACCTTGCAGGTGGTGCAAGAACAATTGTAAATGTAATTTTAAAGTTTCGCGAAGCTGAAAAGGCAAATAATGTACCAATATTACCGTTTGACAGGGTTCTAGATATAGCGGCCGCCATTACTGCTTTGTTTCTTTAGTGTTGCCCAACCAAATTTCAATTATAATTTCATAAAATATATTTGTTGTATTTCAAAAGAACCTAAATCCATTATCTGGATAACAAGTCTATTTAATAAAGTAGTTCAATTTTTGTGGCCTTGCTATATATTATCCTATATTTATATGTATTATTTGTGTATGTATCAAGCAGTTCAATGTCTTTTCTCCAATAAACGCCGATTTATCGGTAATGAAATGAAATGAAAAAAGTTATTTTAATGTTTTATCAACTCCTTTTTCTAAGTTTTTATTACATACTATCTGTAACCCGTCAAGAATGACGGAACATTGGTTCGCGTCTTTGCTAAGCCTTAGTATATATTAATTGTATCTTTTTGGCGGTCTACTGAGTGACTGCAATAGCAACATGCGTAAAGCGGCCGGTTCGGGTTTGCTGGCCCGGAGTTCAAGCCCCATCTCCCAGTCATTTGGTTTTTTTAACCAGTAATTCGAACGTAAAGTTACGGACGGACAGACAGACGGACGGACGAACAAACAACGAAATTATTATGTTTGATATTTCTTATTATGGAATATTTTTTTGTAATTTGCCAACAAAATAGTTCATGGTGTTAGGTAAGTTTTGATTTTCAACATCTCATAAATTACGTTTTTATTTGGTTTTTGTATACTCTCTTAAACAGTTGTCTTCGATCGTTTTTTTGTCCTAATTGCGCGACGTATGTATTTTTATTAACGCTGAAGTTTTTTTAAATTGTCCACACAAAAAAATGAAAATATACCATCACGGTTCACTGCACAAAGGTATCAGGTTACGAATCCATGGAAAAATAAATATTACAGATGTATAGTAGATTTTATTTCCTTTTCAAAATATTTGTACATATTTCACGTCGATCCATGCTTTTGCGATCCATAAATGAATATTAACAACGCCTTTGACATGGGGTAACATTGTAAACACGGCTTTTAAAGCTCTTCAAGCCCTGTCCAGACTCATCTTACAGTAGATACACGTTGAACCACTGTCAATTGAAAACGAGGAATAATTACATCGTTTTGGAATTTGAAGTCATGGTAAGAAAGACTTAATTTAATATTAGGTCCTTACATATGAAATTGGCGTTTAGTATGGGAGGAACATAAAGCCGATTTTTTTTATTATAATATATTTATTTAATCAAAGTATGTACCATTGCTATCTATGCACTTTTGCCATCTCATAGGTAGTTCATCGATCCCTTTACTAAAAAAACCATTCGGACGGGAATCAATAAAATCTTTGAAGGCGGTTTGGACTGCCCCATCGGAGTTGAATTTTTTCCTTTGCAAGAAGTTATCCAAATTTCGAAAAAAATGGTAATCTGTTGGGGCAAGGTCCGGAGAGTACGGTGGATGTCTTAGACATTCCAATTGAAGCTCCTCTAATTTGGTAGCCGTCTGTTGTTCAGTGTGTGGTCTAGCGTTATCATGAAGCAGCAGTGGCCTAGAGCGATTAACCAGCCTCGGTTGTTTAGCAGCTAGCTTTTCCATTATGGTTTGCAGTTGCTGACAATAGACATCTGCCGTAATCGTCTGGCCAGATTTAAGAAAGCTGTAGTGAACGACACCAGCACTAGTCCACCAAACGCTCACAAGTAACTTTTTTGGAGTCAATTTTCGCTTGGGGCATGGTTTGGCTGGTTCGGCAGGGTTCAGCCATTGCGATGAGCGCTTCCGATTATCGTACAGGATCCACTTTTCATCACAGGTAATGATTCGATTTAAATCCCTCATTATTGTGCGGTTGAGTAATGCAACGCAGCAGTCAACGCGCGTTTGTTGATTTGCTTCACTCAATTCGTGAGGTACCCACCTTTCAAGCTTTTTCACCTTAACAATATGCTTCAAGTGGATTAAAACAGTTTTATCACTAACACCGCAGCCTGCAGCTAACTCGGATGTGGTTTGCGATGGATCCGCTTCCACAATAGCCTTCAATTCTTCATTATCAACTTTGGTCTCCGACCGTCCACGGGGCTTGTTCTGCAGGTCGAAATTTCCAGAACGAAAACGTTGGAACCAAAAACGCACTGTGTTTTCTTTTGCGGCACCGTCGCCATACACATCATTAATCCTTCGAGCCGTTTCTGCAGCACTGGTGCCACGGTGGAACTCGTACTCGTAAATAACGCGATATTTCAAGTTTTTCATTTTGTAAACTGAGTGACGCAAAGAAAAAAGCAATTGAGGAAAAAACAAATGAATTATAATTTTCAAAACACAAATACATGAGTAAATAGCTGTATAAATTTGGATTTGGAATTCCTAACCAAAGAGAAGATATTTGAGATCAAATTTGCCAGTACGGCAAAACGCCAATTTCATATGTAAGGACCTAATATATTTACTATTTTGTTTGATAGAGGGTTGGATTATATTATTTAAAGTGATTGCATTAAATGAGATTTCATCTACATAGATAATTAAATATCTATTAAATTACATTGAAAAATTGGTATTCTTACTTGTATATAATAATCACCCGAAATGTACCTACTTACTTACTTACCATCACGCCGTTTCCTCGTGGAGTAGGCAGAGAGGATAGAGCGCCATACTCTTCTGTCCTGACATACAACTCTCGCCTCATCCACATTCATACATCTTCGCATACAAGCTTGACGGTTGTTGATATTTCTAACGGGACCATCTTCCAGTATATGGTTAATCTGATCATGCCACGTCTTCCGCGGTCGCCCTCTCTTTGTGGCGCCGTCAACACTTGTATTATATATTACTATAATGCAAGTATTGACCGCACATTACTCTATCATAAATGGATTTGCCACACATACGTCTAAGGGATTTCATCTCCACTGCACTCAATCTACTTTCGTTCCTCTTCTGCCAGCTCCAGGCTTCACTTCCATACATCAGTGTCGGTACCAGAACTTTATGTACCGTTAGTTTTGCCTCGGTCTATTCACCCTATTCCCCGCAGTCACTCTCCTCTCGATACAAAAGGTTATTTTATATTTATGTACTTATTTACTATATTGTATTAATCTATTTTACCGTATTATGTGTATGCGAAGTATTTTTACGCAAGAAATTGAAATAGAAATGCAGGGCCATTTGGAAAACATTAATCACCTCGCAGGACCATACTCCTGCCTTAATTAGATATCGAAAATATTCAAGCAGCCATGATCTTATATCAATAGTTATAGACAAACTACAAACCAGCCATCACGCCGTTTCCTCCTAGGGGTAGGCAGAGAGGATAGAACGCCATATTCTTCTATCTTGGTACACTACTTTTGCTTCGGCTATATTCGTACATCTTATCATGCATACTCTACGATTGTTGAGGCCAACAGGGTCATTCTCCAATAGAATCTGATCATGCCAGGTCTTTCGCGGACGCCCTCTATTCTTATTACCTTCAAAACTTGCTCTATATATTTTCTGAACCATCCGTTCCTCGCTCATACGTTCTACATGACCAAACCATGTCAGCACTCCTTTCTTTATTCTATCTATCTGTCTACCTATATCACTATCTACTATAATTTTCTTCCTTTTTCACCGTATCACTATCTACTATATATGTTCTTCCTATAATACTATCTATCTATACATTTTCTTCACCATCCTTTCCTCGTTCATACGTTCTACATGACCAAACCATCTCAGCACTCCTTTATTATATCTACCACTTAGTTATGCAATATCAAAGTTTGCATTTTTTTTCAAAATTTCTAACTTATTTTTTATAAAAAGGTTGAACTATCATTTCGATAACTCGTATTGGTTACGAAAAATTTTCAATGCAAGTTAAATAAAATGATAAAAACCCTAGAGAAATTCCAATTGGAATTTATTGGTTTTTATTATTTTATTTGACTTTTATTAAAGGGAATAAATTTTTCATCGAATAAGTTTCTGTATTGATAGTCCAACGTTTTATATAATAATGCAGAAATATTGAAAAAAATGCAATATAAAATATTGACGCCGCATATCTCCACAACTATTGATGTCAAGTTGCTGCTTATTAAAGTAGGAATGTAGTCCTATTTAATTTTTCTATTATGTTTTCCAAATTTTATTAATATTCTCCTATTAATGTTTTCCAAATAACCCTGTATGGAATAAATAAAAAAAATTACCGGACTATATTTTACCCCAGCATTACTTTCTTTATAATTCCATACTAAATCATTCATTTTAATTATGACTGTAAAATCAATGTTATTTTGACACAAACTTTTCCCTGTGTATTTTAAAATATTTACTTAATAAAATATTTTGCATAAAAACTTATTTAGAGATTACACCAATTAATAAATTATGTAATTTGTAAAGAAATTTTTTATGAATCAACTGAATAATTGAATAAGTATTTTTATTTGCTCTAAACGTAGGTACTATGAAATTCGATTTCATGTATTTAAGTTTGGACGTTAACAGATAATATACCGGTTGGATCTGTTTGAACTTTTGCGAAAGGGCGTATCGAGGCCAACGGGTGTCGAATCTGGACTGTTTATATACGATTATTTTCAAACTGAACTTAATTATTTTAAAATTAATATATTTTTAAAATAATAATCGTTCATTATTATTTCTTGTATTTTTTGTTGCAATTTTTTAAAACCTAATAGAAGAACGTAAAAGCATTTATTTTTCTCCCGATGATTTGTTATATAAAAAAATGGGTTAGGTACGTACTTATTTACGCGCGTTAGAAACTGTACTTCTTTAGAATACATAAAAAGCACGTGCATACTATAATGTAAACCTACGGTGTGCAAGATATATAAAACACTAGAATTATCTTCAAATCAGTTCTCAATCATTTGCTTGTATAAAAGAGATATTTAGTACATAATTTAATCACCATAATAATAAATTATGAACTTGTTTACAACTATAATTCGAAAACGTCAATAACAGCGCCTAGAGCATACGCAATTTTTATAACAGCATTTTGTTAATACAGCCCCCCGAGCACATGCAAAATTCAAAACACCATTTCCAACAACTTGTTGTCACGTATAAGAATTGCTATTCGATAAATGTCTCTCAACCACCATCTTACCTTTTGATTGGTGAATCATGACTTCATGGTGTGAAAATATTCCGTTGCACGATGCGCGCGCATTTCGTTATCCTAAAATTTCACCCTAACACGCCTGAAGAATACGCTATGACGCATATTCCACGGGAAAACTTCTCGCGAAAATCGCGATTTGCCACATTTCAATCCTAGCTTCAAAATTTCGTATATAGGAATCTCAGAAAGATACTTGATAAAAACATTCCCAAAAAAATACATCATATATGTTACCACGGTGACTAGATATTTTATTCAGTTCCCATCAATTCCATAATACTCACATGTTAGAAAATTAGACATATCATTTTACCCCGATAATAGAGATTTTTTGTGAATTCATTATCATACTAGGCACCTACTTTAAAATGATTCACTCAAGTACAAAGCTTAGCAAACGTTCACTGAGAAATAAAATTTTAAAATGCCACAAATAAATGTTATCGTATTTCATTTCTTCTTTCTTTTTATTAATTTAATACAGTCGGTATCAAAGTCGATGACGCTGTGTCGAAATTCCATCTACCTTCGTATTTACACCGAAAACAATATCCAAAACATACTTAATCTCAAGAACCGGTCCCGGTCGAGTTCAGAGCTCTCGCTGGGCGAATGTATTATTAAAAGATTTTCGTTCCAAATAAAAATTAATTAAATTTCCTTATTTCGGTTTAACGCTTGAACTTAAATTTCAAGGAAAACAATGAAACGGATACAATGAAAAATTTAGAGACTTAGAAAATTCAAACCGATATTCGTGCAAAATGGCGCCCCGGGGTTTCCGGGTGGGGTTAATAGAAATTCGATTGAATCAATTATTTTATTCGAAATTTTCGGCAACGCGGGGCGGGTAGTGGCCCGGCTCGTGGTCGGGATTCTTGGGGTTGTATTCCCAAATCAAATATTCGGGGTCATTCAAATACAGCAGCGATATCTCCGGGTCGTCTTTCTCAATATCCACGCCGATCAATTGTTTGTTTCTCTCCAGGAGCTCGCCGATTATTATTTTGTTTTCCTCGGAAATTCCTGGAACAAAACAATAATTCCGGGATTAAGGAAATGTATTTATTTTATTTTGATTCTCGATCTAGACTTCTTCATATCGCCCGTATTGATTGATGGACAAAGAGAGAAAACTGACCCGTGCACGCACATTTTGCATAAAGATGGAGCGCCATGCTCTTCTGTCCCGACACACAACTCTCGTCTCATCCACATTTATTAATATTTGCACGCAAGCTGTTGAGGTTCCTAACAGGACCATCTTCCAGCATCTGGTTAATCTGATCCTGCGACAACTTCTCCGGTAGCCCTCTCTTTCCGGCGTCGTGAATACTTGCGTTATCTATCTTTTTTACCATTTAACCTCATTCATCCGCTCACAAGCCCACCACCTGAGTGATACTTTAATTTTATTCACTTAACATTTTTTCCTAATTTTAATCATAGATGGATTTGTCTACGTAAGTGATCTCATTTCCACTGCTCTCAGGTGATTCACAAAAATAGAGAACGACATGATTATTTTTTAAACAGTAGTAGTTTCACAATAGATGACTATGATACAAATGTTTCTATAAACAAGTTTGTATGTTTCAGAAGCATTTTATTAATACATATCAATTCTTTCATCTCTGCACTCTGGCAGTAAAACTATTTATGTTTTTTTTATTAATAATGTGTATATCAATTTCTCCAATTACTTAATGGCAATTTTGTTTGTATAATCCTAAATTATTGTATTTTATTTCAACAAAATATTTTCAATCAGTGGATCTCCCAATAAAATTTGTTGCAAAAATTGCCTTAGGAAATTTCCTTATTTATTTATTCGCCCTTACTTTTACTTTGTGGTTAAATTTCACGATTACTGCTACGGACATCAGCAGAACCTTTTTGTTATCAAAAATAAAATTGAGGGCAATGGGTATCTATCATGCTACCTAACACGTGCGCTAGCGATCTATCTACCATCTGATCTATTTCCACGTTAGATTGAGGTGTCGAATTTTTTTTGATTTTTTCTCAATCGTTAATATTTTTCATTTACCACATTATTTTTACTTCTTTCCACCTTTTCCGCCTCTCTTTCCTTTCCACCTTTACATTCTAATACAAATAGCCAATTCTAATACAAATATATTGTTTTATTGAAAAATATAATTATAAAAATATTTACTATCAGGGAATTTTCTAGCTGAACCTGAACCTAGCATTAAGAGGATATTGTAAATGGCTATTTTCACTTAGGTTTTCTCCTCGGCGGTGATTATTATTATTTTATTTTTTCTTGATCTAAAATAATAAATATTTTCAGAACCATAAAAGCAGATTACTTGGAGGGTAGTAAGAAACATGTATTTGAATCATGTGTTGGCACCAGACGTGGTGTTTTTGAAACAATTATGAAAGGTCAAAATAAGTTATCTTGAAAAATATACTATCTTTGTAAATCTTTCCAAGATCCTCTTCAAGGATAAGCGATATATTTTATGTATTTATTAATAGTTTTAATGGACTAGAAAAAAATAATAAACTATATATGTAATCTTAAATAAATAAAATATAAAAATGAAAATAATAATTAAAAGGAATGAACTTTAAAGGATTACGTCTATTTTAAAAATACGTCTTATTTACTAGGGGATTATGCAGGAATAAATTTAACAACAGTCAGACATATGCAAGGGAACATTCTTCCGCTGTGGCCCATTCCTTCTTCTATAGAACTAATTGAGTTCATCTCTGTTCATACTTTATAATCTTTGGGGTCTTCAGACTTTTGCCTAGGTACGCGAAAAAAGCTGTAAGGTCTTAAACCTTCTAAATTTTATTTAATCAGATTCATTTTAATTAGAGGTCTCATCTGACCTCAGTTTCTGGCATTGCAAGTATTTTTTTAGGATTAGCTAAAATATGAACTTTGTATTACACGTAATTTCGGAAATATTTCAAGATTAGTTGACTCGGTAGACTTATTATTACATGGCTGGGAGAGGGTTAAAGAAAATAACGTTTCGGTTGTCTAATATTCAGGATGAATTGTGTGTTGTAGCTGTGTACATGTTTTGTGTACAACAACAGAATAGAGGCTCTAATGTAGTAATATATCTTATAACGGGGTTGACAGACATTCTGGTTTTTTCTCCGTGTTGTGCCCGAGACGGTGCTTACCAGTTTCTCTTGTATCAACTTCCAACAAACGCCTGTTTTTGGAGAGAGAATCCATAAATTTGAGCTCGGCTTCTCCGCTAAAATTATTCGCCGTGATATCCAACTTTACGATGCTTCTATTCAGTGCCAGCATACCGGAAATCTGAAATAACGTAACGTCGAACCTACATTTTGTTGCTTATTGAATTTAGTTTCACAAACTCTATTGTGAATACATCTAAGGACATTTCGCATTTTATGCTCTTTAATATGTGATACATTGTTATAGTAGACTTAAGTTAAGTAATAACATTTTGTACAGTAGTAGCATTGCGAGATATTCAATTATAAAATTATATAATTAAATAATAGCGCTGGAATGTTCATTAAAGGATACAAGGTAAAAAGAGAATATAGTCTTTTTCGCTCTTTATGTGCTATTTTTAATATTTTCAACACTACTACACACCGGTACTTCACGAAAGTTAGTCATTTTAGTAGTGAAAACTATAAAACACTCGTGTTGTTTAGTGCCTTATTTATTAGAAAAAAATGTTACGGTACTTAATATCGTCACGTGTCGTGGCTGCGGGAGGAAATAGTGAAAACGCTGGAAAAAAGTAATTAGCGGTTATTTAATTACTGATTGACTCATTATTTTATGTACAACGTCACTTAACACTATTAAATTTAACGCTGTTCTTTAAATTACACTATTTTGTAATTTAATATAAATAGACACTTTATTATCGCTTTAACACTTAATTCAATATTCGCTAGAACATTCCATCCAGTTTATTTTGCAAAGTAAGAACTTGCTAGATTGTATATTTATTTATTTATTTTATTTATTTTAGTTACTTTATTTATTTTATTTATTTTATTTATTTTATTTATTTTATTTATTTTATTTATTTTATTTATTTTATTTATTTTATTTATTTTATGTATTTTATATATTTTTTTACTTTTTTATTTTTTTATTTATTCTTATTATTATTTTATTTTTTTTTACTTCCATATATGTGTGGCGGTAATATATAATTTCATTTTAACATATTCATTTAAGCATTCCATCTAGTCATTTAAACGTTTTTATAATAAAATTTTTGCACTCCTATTTAAACCTTCTTATATTCACTGAGTTTTGAATTTCTTTTGACAGACTATCGAAGATTTTTAAAACTTTGTACATCGTACAATTTTACGGGGTTAAAAGACATTCTAATTTTTTCCGTGTTGTGCCCGAGACAACGCTTACCAGTCTCTCTTGTATCACATATTCGACTGAGTTATCGCACGGTTGGCAGCCCTGGCCTCCGCAGCCCGCGGCTACCTTCGCTTCTGTTATCGCCTGTCAAGCGCGTTCAACAACAACCCTCGCGCGCGGCCTGGCCCGTATTTATATCCGTGTATCGAGGTACTTTGTACTTTCTGGCATTCTCGAGTGTTTAGGAGACGATTCTCTTGGCTTCTAGATTATTGTAGATGTTTCTCGAATGTTTCTCGAATGTTTCCGATACTTCCTGAAAGCCGTAAAATACTATAAACCGTTCTCGATCCTTCGATAGTATTGTGACCGGTGACAAGAGTCCGTAATTCTTTTTAGCCTCGTTACAGTACTTAGCGATATGCATTCCCAAATAACCAGGAAATTAACACAGAAAAATAGGTATCTTGTATAGATTATGTTTTTTGGCTCAAAAATTGTATTTATAATAATTAATAATTAACCAAATTCCGGACTCCTACGTGACAATTAGACGCTGCATGCGAAAATAGCACATTACAAATAATATATTTAATTAACTCTATAATAATATTGACTTATTACAAAGATTACCAGAGGTAACCTTTTTTTAAATATAAGTATTAAAATTTGATGTTTATAAAGTATAATAAAGAAATGTAATAAAAAAAACATTATGAAGTTGCAATAGTTCTATTATTTTAGTAAATTGGTTTATCGCAGTTCCAGGTTTGTATCCCGGTTGTAATCAAATATTTTTTGGATAGATTTGTAAAAGTTTTCTTATTTATTTTTCATAAAAATTTTACCTGAAAAAATATCTACATGCAGTGTTAAAAAAACCTAATATTCAAAATAAATTACCCACCATGACGGCCGTGGGACCCTTAAATCCACAGCACGGGATTATAACCTCGCTCGGTATTTTCTTGCATCGTATAAGAGCGGAGGCCAAATAATTTGCCCCTAATTCCGACATAAAATTCAGTCCCAAATCTAAAAATAACATGTCTCATTCGTAAATAAATATATTTAAAAGAAACTTTCATTACGTAATTATATTTACCGAGTGTTACAAGGGGTGCTTTAGGTCCTTTAATCAGCGCGTGGGACAGCCCTTTCAATCCCGCCTCTCCAAAAATATTATTCCGCATTCTCACAATTTTCAAATTCTGGTGGATCATCAGCAGTCCTCCGAGAGCGATGAGCCCTTCGTCTCCCAAATAACAGTGAGAGAAGTCTACCTCCTCGATGCTGTCCTTGTCACCGACAAACCTTAAGAATATTTTCGAGCGAATATCATCCAACTCGCATTTATTTATGCGAAGAGTTCTCAAGGCCGGTAATGCGCTTAATCCTGCGCAGATGAGGTCGCAGTCGGCGATGGAGAACCTGAAGGCTCTCCAATCGAAGTTGGCACCCATGGGATGGACGCAGAACACGAGGCGTATGTCGGTTAAGTTTTTCAAGCTTCTAAGGGCTCGCTCGAGCGGTATGTGATCTAATGGAATGTCCATGTCCGGCCTGATGCATTCGTCTCTGACTACGCCGTCTTTACAATTTGGCAAAGGAGGACATTTCGTCACTTGCAATTGTTTTATATTTAAGATGGTTATGTAGTCACTAACCTGAAAAAAATGATGCAGTTGATGACATGATTTAAACGTTAATTCCACATAGTTGTAGATGATGGCGCCAAATGCAACCGCAAAAATCAACAAGACCCGATTGGTTTGGGTGAGTTTATTTGAAAAAAAAATTTTTCATTTAACTATATTTATTTTTATATTTTAAATTAAAGTAAACATGGGCACTAACTGAAACAACTCTCGGACAACTTGAAGTGTACGACGTGTGAGCCAACAGTGTTGCTGTTCAGTGTTGATGGAGGAAAATATTGCTGTAATATTCAGTGTTGCTGGAGGAAAAATGGGTAAATGTACGTAGTCCATTTTTAAAGAAAAAATTGTTTTCTCATATCGCACACCGAGAGCAAGACTATCACTGTTGACGCATGTCATCGTTAGTGCCAAGTTTGAGACGTAACTTCCAGTTTCCTCTGGCCGGACCGCATCGACACCGGCGTGAACAGAGTCGGATCAGCAGTTACCTGTGGAACGTGTTGAAAGTTTCGCTGTGTTGTTCGCTCTGAAGGCCGTTGCAAATGATCAGATCAAGTGCATGATCTAACCCATACATTTCTTCCAGTTCGAGTTGCGTCTCAATCACAGATAAAGCAGAACCAGTTGATATAGTCGTAACAATCGCCGTTACAAAATATGCATTTTCAAATTGTGGGGTTTAACCACAGACCACCAAAATTTATAGAAACGAACTTACGTAAGTTTTTTGGTACACAACCTGATTCCACGGCGTGTTCCAATTCAGTTGGCTTGTTTAAAAAAATGACTACGAGATCGCTAATTTTAAAACAATTATAAAACGCTTATACTAAATACTCTTAAATACAATGTCTAAGTACATAAGTCACGCTTTATTACAAGAAGACGTTTTTACTTTTTTCCAACGAAATTTTAAAAAACTACGTCTTTTTTAAAAAAAACTACTATTTTATTACTACTATTATACTTACTATTATGAAATTCTGCATATAATTTAAAGAAAAATTTGTCAAATCAAGTGTATCGAAAATGTTCTCAGGTTTTCACGGCCGTTCAAAATCTTCTGTGAATAGTTTTCCGGGATGTGTGTGATTACAGCCCTGATATGTTAGACACGGGATCGATGATTCGTGTTTGAAATGCTCACAATGGTTATAAGAAGCACTGCAGAAATGTAGGTAGGAACTATTACACCGTTTTCCATATAGTTCTGACCTGTCACCATCGCATTTCCCGTAAATAAAATAAAATTCGGACAAAACACATCTGTCAGCAATGAAGAGAGTGTCAAATTTGTCAACAGATCTCAATGCTTAGAAGAGTAGTGTAAGATCCATTTTCATTTTAATCTAAAAGTTACCGAGTTACATCATATTGTTATAAGTTTAAGACAAAACATTCATAGAATAAAAATAACCTTCGTGCAAACAGAAAAGAAAAACTGTCATTGATTCCTTACCAACGTGGCAAGTTCTTCAGAATAATCTGCATCGAAGTCTTCTGGTAGTGACGTTTCTAGATATTCCTCAAGAAACATTGTGAGGTATGTGGTTTTCCAGAATCCAAAATATGGCCTTGGAATAAAAATATGATCAATCCATCTTCCCCTACAGCACCTCTCCCAATATATCTCGTACTGAAAAAAAAATACAATATTTTAATTAGTATGTTTAAAAATAAAAATTATTAAATTATAAGATTAGCTTGTTGGTCTTGTGGTTAGGAATCTCGCCCGTGATCCAAAGATCGCGGGTTCGAACCTCACTCCAGACCAGCAAGTTAGTCCTATTTTCATAGCACAAGCGTTTAGCTTAGTTTGAGAATAGTGTGACATGTATTTCGTATTCGCATCACTATTTTTTTTAAATAAAATAAAAATGAAAGGAGTAAAATACTTAAAATAATTATAAGACGTATTCTAGTGTATATGTTTACACTTGGAATGATTATCATATATTCATTAAAAATAGTATTGCTTCATTCTCTAATCAAAAATATAGAAGTCTCATTTACCGACGGCGACGTAAATTTATATATAGGTATACTGTTTCATGAGAAAGACAAATTTTCAACCATTGACGGTGATAACGTTGTATTATCAAATATGTAAAATGATATATTATTGACGTGTGGTTATTCTTGGGTGGAATCGGTGAATATTGCATTGAATAAAGTGATCACTTAAGTCAGCGATGACAGCTCGTAATCCCTGTGGATGCCCAATTAAGACTTCCATGTATGCTGTCCCATATAAATAACTTCGTCTCTGAGAAACGGGGATAAATACAGAATGTGGGTTTGGGAGCTGTCAGATACGCGAACCATAGACAATTATTCAATGATTTCCATAGACAAGTGTAAAATTTCAAAAGAAAAGGCCTCATTTGTCAAACTTACTAACGATTTTAAAATTAGAATTACTCGTTTAATATAAGAGTGCGGGATTATTTTATGACATTTTTGGAATCAGAACACTCAATTATACCGGAAGATTAGTTAATATTTCATACAGCTCCCAAACCCACATTCTGCATTCCACCCAAGAAACATCTATAACTTAACTAACTAACTAACAAACTTACCATCACGCCGTTTCCCCGTGGGGGAAGGCAGAGAGGATAGAGCGCCATACTCTTATGTCCTGACATGCAACTTTCGCTTCGTCTACATTCATACATCTTCGCATGCAAACTCGACGGTTGTTCAGGCTTCTAACAGGACCATCTTCCAGTATCTGGTTAATCTGGTCACGCCACGTCTTCCGTGGTCGCCCTCTCTTTCTGGCGCCGTCAATACTTGCATCGTATATCTTTCTTACCATTCTTTCCTCATTCATTCGCTCAACATGCCCAAACCACCTGAGCGACCCTATTTTTATTCTTTGTATTATGCTACGATCAGCTTTACATTCATTCCTAATATCTTCATTCTTTACTCTATCATACATGGATTTGCCACACATACGTCTAAGGGACCTCATCTTCACTGCATTCAATCTACTTTCGTTCCTCTTCTGCCAGCTCTAAGCTTCACTTCCATACATTAGTGTCGGAACCAGAACTCCATTTTGTACCGCTAGTTTTGCCTCGGTAGACGTATTTCTATTAGAAATTATTGCATTCAAAGCACCGTTCACCCTATTTCCGGCAGTCACTCTCCTCTCTATATCTTTCTCAACATTCCCTCTTCTATCGAACATACTTCCCAAGTACACAAACTCATCTACTTGTTCCAAACATATAACTTATCTTATATGTTTGGAACAACTATATAAGTTATAGATAACATATAACTTATCTTTAAAAAAAATTACTTTAATATAATTCTCCCTGACTAGCTATGAATAACTTACGAAAATAAGTGGTACTGTTAATTTTAAGTCTACATCGATAGGCAGAACTTCCATCAAACTGTTGACATCTTGTTGGAGAGCATCAGTTAGTGGTTGAACGAGATCGAACATTAGAGAAAGCCGTAGAATAGCCAGATCTTTGAGCTTGGGTACGATGTTCGAATCCCACTCGAAATCAGCTGCGGGAAATACCACTTTATCGGCGTCCTCCATTCCTTCCAGTTCCTCGGGAGAAGGCACGTAGGCCTCCATCACCACACGCGACACGACATGGGGGATCTTCATGGTGAAAATAAAGGGAATCCCACCAGTTTCCGGAAAATATTTACAATTTATAAATTTACAAAATCGCGAACGACGCAATTAATTTTGCTGCTGCCCGAATGTCAACAGAGATATCGTATGGCTTGTTTCGAATCAAATTCAAATGTTATTTGATGTCTCTCGTCAAAATGTTATAATCATATCAATTTCCGCTGTTTCAATCAAAAAGAGTACCTATCAAAGCACAAAGGGCTGGTTTGTTTAAAATAAATATAATTTGAAAACAATCTCGCTTTATAATATTATTTAATAATCTTTTTTAATAATGAAATACATCTTGTTTCATTAGTTGGCCTATTAAATGATGTTCAAGTCCTGGTTTCTAACTAATCTTATTTCTTATTTTAATTATTTATATTTTATTAGTTTGTTTAAATGGAGTTGCGTATCATGTGTTCAATTTATTAATATGTCAATATTCCTACCATTTTCAAACTAAGCTAAACGCTTATGCTATGGAAGTTGAAATTACTTACTCTTAATATATATACTCCATAAAACTAACAAACTTTTTACCACACATTGATTATTTTTAACGACGACCGGTTTCGATACTGCCATATCTTCGTTAGCACAGACGTATGAATCATTTTTACATGAATTAAAATGTACATGAATTAATTGGCCGTGGTGTGTCCTCCTTTCTGGTGGATTTGAGGATAAAAGATTGACAGGGAGATTGCTAAATAAATTTGGGGCTTTTTTTATTGAATATATTATTATTTATTATTCATAAATTTAAATCTAAATCTATCTAAGATCTTTACTATTTATACGAAAATTTCCAACAACATGCTATTTTTTGACTGTATAGCCTGTCTCTAAAAGATGGGTTGCGAATCTTAGAAAATTATTATTTAAAAGACATCATACGCGTGAATGTAATTTAATTCTAATATTAAGAATATATGTCGTTTTACCTGTACAAAATGCTGAACAATTGATTCTGGAACGTATTTCAATTTATGAAACAGCGATTTTGCGTCGGTCTTGACGACGATACTTCGATTAAAACTACTCAACATTTAAAATAATCTGTATGTTTCGCAGTTTCGGGTGACATCTGGGGTAGGTAAAAAATATTAATCCCACTGTCATTTCGATTCAGTTCAATACACGTCACCTTCCGGGAAAACAAAAGCAAATGAAGCGTCGCAATAAGCCTCTTAAGCATTTGCAGCTTTGAGGACTTAAAATATTGTATTTCATTTGGCATAGCTTTAAAGATAGTCGAGTCTTGACTATAATTGGATTCGGAAAAGGTAAAAAGCAATTGGAGAAGACATTCTTGGTCCACCTAGATAGTCTAGACGGCCTAGACAGAGTCAATATTAACAAATTTAGTTCCTGTTTGAAATAGCTACCGGAATGTCTGAAAGATGACCTGAATCTCGAGACACACGTCGATAAAATTAATATATATAGGAAAAGAAAGAAATCTTTTTCTGACACATGTTTCATCAAAAAATTTAACACATTAATTTTTTTATGTGTATAATCTGTATTTAACATTTTTATGTATATAAAAGTGTTTTTATATACATAAAAATGTTGTTTTTTAATTTTTATGTATAGGTATAACAATATAATAATTTTAGTAATTAATCAGTTCACCGCTACTGAGTTATTTGGATAAAATATCAATTTTAGCCTCCGGAAAATACCCTTTAATTTTCTTTATTTTTCAGTTTTATTTTATTATTTATATAAAAAATAATTAAAAATTTGTTCACCTTACAAATAATTGTCTTATAGAAATTTAATACATTCTGAATAATAATTAGAGAATCCCTTGAATATTTTCTGTAATATAATATTTTCATACCTTTCAAGTGTTGACAAAGAAATTCCAACACTTTATAATAATGATCGAATGATAAAAGTGACAGTAATATTATTTTACAAGCAAAAAGTATCAAAGCTGTAAAAAATAATAAAAATCCGGAATATATAATACAGGAGCCAAATCTCTAGAAAAAAAAAATTCTCTGTTGAACTAGTTTTTATTTTTCGAGTAAAAAATTAAGTAGGTGCTTACACATGTTTACGGCATAATATATTACGTTATGTAATTTAAATAATAATACACGACGTATTATTTTTTTTACTAATGTTATTATTTGAATTTATTTCATGACTTTTAGACTTCAAATAATAACTCCGTCCTTGACATTGCACAAGAACGCGTTACGTAATGAATTGATTTTGCTTAAATTCAACCATTTTAGTTGCGAAGCAGACAACGTACCTATCTGTTGGACGTTGGAAAGCCGATAGATTTATCAAGGGCTTATGTCAATCAAACCGTACTTATCATCAGAATTTAATGTAATATAAAGTTTGTGTGTTATCGTAATTGAAAGCAATCTTTAAAGTACTAACAAAATTAATTACAAACTGTATGGCATTCACAGAGTATAAAATTGTACAGAGATTAACTAATCCCCTTCTTTTGGCGAGGGTATTGGAACACAGCGGAATTATGTCCTCCCTCGCTTATATTTAAAACACATTTATATTGCAGTTAAATTATTATTTATTATTGCATAATTAAATCCCGAAGATAACGTATTTTTCACAATTCACTTTTTTTAACAACTTTTTTGTGCCAAACCGAATCTCTTCGAGTAAAAACACTTTTTTGTAATAAAACGCGACTTATTTACTAAAACATTATACTTTTTAAGAATATTTTGTTTGATATTCTCATAATTGATTCAAAATTTGCAAGCTCCTGGTATTTTTTTTTACTGTGTAAAATTTATGTTAGTCTAAAAATGTTCTGAGGTTTTCACGGCCGTTCAGAATCTTCTGTGTATAGTTTTCTGGGATGGCAGGGTCCATCAGCCCCAACGGACCCCGCAATGGGATCCGAAACTTAATCAATCATTATCAATCATCATCGTAAATCAATCATTATCACACCAATCATTATCGTAAATCAATCAATATCGTAAATCGATCATTATCGTAAATCAATCATTATCACATCAGCCCTGATGATGGACCCTGGTCACATATAACATTGCATGATGTACCAGAAAACTACACACATGATTATGTCAGTCTATATATTTTGGTGTTTTGTGATGCCATCGTTTATTCCTAAATTATTAATACCAAGTTGTTGACATTGTGATTGTTGACAAATCTTTATATTCAATAATCATTGAATATTTGAGTAAAAGATTTTGATTCTTATGTCAAAAACTAATTTTTAATCAGATATATATATTTAAATAGACAAATATACGAGTATAATTATTATCACAATCTATAAGCCTTGGCCTTGAAATTTTCCTCCATCGATCATCTTTCCAACACAGACGTTTCTCTCCTATCTTGGATTTCTAAAACTAAGTCTTGGAAAACATTGTTATTCTTAGCTTTGACCCTGCGCCCTATTGATGTTGTGTTCAGAAATAACTTATATTATTATCAGTTATTCAGTTTAGTTATTACAGTATTAGTTACAGTTCAGACACACCCAAGTCATATAGTGTATAGAGTGCATTGCTGTAGCGTCGACACCAACATTATTATTCTTAAATCAAACTTTAGATACACCTAAAATGTTTTTTTCAAAAAATTGCGAAAAGTAATACATTATTTGCACTTTTATAAGTAGTAATAGTTATGAAAAAGACATAATTTTTTTCATTTTCCAATAATCAAATAACCCGTTTTCACAAAAATCTATGCTCTGCCATTTGGCATTACTATTACTACTTCAAAAAACTGCCCTTAGACGCGTGTGTCAGCACTGCTTTTTTTACTTTATACTTAAATTTTTGGTGTTCCTGGTCACTCGGGATTTATTTTTATTTAAAACAACAACTTCTCTCTCTTAGTTATTACGGGTATTATTTTTATACAACCTAGGTAAACAATCAATAGAGAGCGTTTTGTTGGTTGATTGTTATTAATTAATTAATAGTTGAATCATTAATTAGTCAGTTTGAATAGTAAATAACCTCTCCTATTGTTGAGACGTTTTGTACCTACTTCAATATTGATTTTCAATTTGAATATAATTTATAGCGCGTACCTACTCGTTATACGTGCAATCTAGTTGAAGTGTGCAGTCGGCGTTACCTACCTAGCTATTATTAATATAATCTACCTTACGATTGCCGTGTAAAAAATTTAATCTATTCTTAATTAATAACTAGTGCGAGGTTGCCAGTCGCAATGGCGCATGTAGGTACCTAATTATTTTATAATTGAGAAGTATCGATTATTACGTAATTATTTTTTGCTTTTATTGTTTTGAATCTTCCATTGTTTACGGAAACAAGAATATTAAATGATTGCCGTGGGTAACAATTTATTCGGAAACGCCTTGATTACAAATAATCGATTCGTGATTCACGTTTTGATAAAGAAATCAAAAATTATGGTTGCAATCGTGATTAATTAAGTAATTGTTATGTGTAATTAACGTTAATAATTATATATCGCGTATCAATTTCCCTAACTTCAACATATAAAAATATATTGGGATTTTATAATGAATTTAAAAATAATTAAAAAGAAATATTTTTTTTAAATAAATAGAGATGCGAACACGGAATACGTGTCACATCAATATTCTTACTATTTTCAAACTAAGCTAAACGCTTGTGCTATGAAAATAGGACTAACTTGCTGATAGGTACCGATTTTTTAATTTATTTATAGGTCAGTACTGATTATTAAGTAGTTAGGTACTTAGGAAGGTAGGTGATTATGTAGGTACATAGGTAGAGTTTTCAAAATAACGACGATGTAGATAGGACTGGTGTGTAGTGAGAACATTGAAGCATGACTTTTCCTTAGCATATATTTAAAAAAATCGAAATAAAAAGTATACCTCATAATATTCCTGTCACAATAATTATTGAATTATTCAGATTTTAATATTTCATAACATTCTGTCAGATAAATGTTTAATTTCGATTTTTTTCCAGCATATATACTTGGAGGTAAAAAGTCATGCTTCAATGTTTTCATTGCACGCGCCACCTGGTAGACAGGTATTCATTTTTAAAAATAAATTTATGTAGATGTGTACCATGTCGCCGTTTCCCCGCGAAGGTAGGCAGAGAGGATTGAACGCCACGTTCTTCCATCCTGGCACACCACTTTTGCTTCGGCCATATTCATACATCTTCTCATACAAGTTCTAGTTCATACGTTCCACATGACCAAAGCATCTCTGCACTCCTTACTTTACTCTATCTACCACACTTTCCAATTAAAAAATAAATCTTGAAAAATATCGATTACAGCCACCCGTACCTTAAAGCTTAAAATACTCAATGTCCATAAAGCGAGACGCGATGTTGTTTTAGGACTGAAATATTCGGTATTCCTTATTTCTACAGAGAGACTGACTACCAGGCGCTACATTCTGTATCACCTATATCTGAAATGTTCAAACGCTGCGCTGTCAAACGCCTGAGACGTCTAATATCCGTACAGATGTCAGGCGTGCTCTACAAGTATATTAAACTCGATCATATCAGTCTGTCTGGAATAAAATCATATCTGTTTTATAAAAGCATCAAAATTGTGGTTTTGTACTCTACATATGAGAAATAACATGCATAAAAGTTATCGGGCGACGGATTCAAAGCATTATAGGCAACATCATATATTGCCTTTCAAGTCTATGCTGTCTCTTGCCCAAATATACTAATACAAAGACCTATAGGTATAAATATATTTGCCATGTTTCTACGACCTTTCTGGCCGATCATAAAGACTGATTTCGTCCTGAAAGGTGAAAGAGATATGGAAAACTCAAACCAGAAAAACTATAGATAGATTTGGAAAGAAATACTACCTATTACAAAGGAAAAAAATTCAAATAACTTTCCTTCAACGGGTCGAGTTAAACTGCAATCCACCCCTAGTTAAAAAATATACCTTTATACTCGCGCACATATAGATTTTTGAGCAAAATTTTTCAATTATCTCAAGTCACCGAGCTACATGTACGTCAGATGCGTAATGATCGGGAAATATTTCTAAACACACATGGCAGAGCAGCTGAACGCACCTGGTACCAGTAGTAGAATCCGTTCACTTTAGGAAAGCCACTTGCATTAGTGTGAGTAACAGTCCGTTTACAAAATCTCGTAACATTCTTTTTTTAGTAAATGACAGACGCAAAAAACAAATATAAATTAATAATTTATTTATTTTTTATTAATTAATTAATTAATAAAAACTCCAAAATCAGTGTCAGAACTTAAAAAGTGGTTAATAGAAAAACTATTGTCGTCTGTATCGGACTCCGAATTTTCATCTAAATTTATATTAAATTGATTTAAGTCTGTGGTCACAGTATCGTGATCTTGCAGTCACCGTATTTTTAAATAAAAAATATCAAACAAAGAAACGACCGCTTGTGATGAATCACCTGTTTCTATAGATTTTTTTTTTATTTTTTTATTATTTTTATTTTGAACTCTAAGATGATTTAAATGCTACGCGGGAAAAATTGAGCTAAGCCCACCTGGCGGAGTATTGGGAGGGAGTTAGTAGCGATTGATCGGATATAGGTTACGGGCAGTTACTAATCAATTTTTATAAATCATATTAATCTTGTGGTAAAGCCGTGTTTGGTACAAATGGTTGACGATCGGTGCGGTCCGAGCGGTCCACGTGTGCTTCCCATAAAAAAATACTGAACACGGCTTTCGTAGATTTGGGTCGCGATAATTGCAGTTTAAGCCGTTAAAAAACCGATTAACGTCTACTCTAAGGTGACGATGATATTGACAGTTCCACGAGGTTTCTGAATTATGGACTTTTTTGCTCGGTTTTTGAAACCGTTTAAATGTCATTAATCGTGATCTCGAGTGGATTCCCGGGCAACAGAGAGGCAGAATATTGAGCAAAACTAAGAAAGGCAGGTCCTAATCGGGGGATCGCGAGAGGAAAACGCCCCATAAATTTTTTTATAGGAATTGGCCGTGAAGCACGGATTGAACGTATACGTTGTACCAGAGGGGTGACCTTAACTGAGCGGATAATGATTTATTTTCGTTTCGCGGGAATCAGATAACGTAGGCAGATAGGAAAGTTAACTATAATTCCATTATATTTATCTGTAGACTAACGCTCTGTCGAGAAGCGAATAGTGATTCATTTTCGTTTCGCGGGAGTCGGATAACGTAGGCAGATAGGAAATTTAACTATAATTCCATTATATTTATCTGTAGACTGACGCTCTATCGAGGAGCGAATAATGATTCATTTTCGTTTCGCGGGAGTCGAATAACGTAGGCGGGTAGAAAAGTTAACTATAATTCTATTATATTTATCTGTAGACTAACGCTCTTCAGGCTTTTACAACAGATAGGTAATTGTGCAATGACGGTATATACGGTTAGGAAAGAGATAACGATAACGTGTAAGCATATTAATGGCACGACAAGAAAATAATATACTCGAATATAGATACAATATATTAACTATGTAATCACTACAAACCTGTCCGACGTTAGCGTAGTTTCAACAGGACGGGTAACGTGTATACGATTGGCTATTCTAGCTCAGATTTCGCCGGGTTTGGTAGTAATAACCACAAAACATAATTGGAACAAGTGTATCTAGATAAGAATATTGTAAATAAAATAATATGAATTTGCGGCCCATATACACATGAAATAAAAGGATAAAGCGTATGGGGATCTTATAGATGGATGGATAAATGAAACAAATATATATAGGAGTAAATGCAAGTAAAAAGCAAGCATATGAGTACCAAAACATAGGAGAACATAGTGTGATAGAAATTCGAAGACGGGAGGAACAATAATGTGAAGTGGAACGGATATAGCAAGAGCATGTAATAATGATAAACGTACAAATACAGACAACTACTTGAGACCGATTCGACAGATACTAGCAATCTTTCAACACACCTCTAAGAACATGGTGAGCGGTATATAGTTATCAGCGGAGGCGTCCAGTGCCTTGGCAATAAATGAGCACTGAATTAAGCCGACGCCTTGCCTGCGGCAATGGAGGTTTATTTACTTATTTGTTTTATTTGTTTTCATTTATTGGGTCTCTTACAGCCATATAATTAATCAATCTTTGAAGAAAATACAATAATTGATGCACAGAGTTTTGGGCCAATTACGCGAAAACACATACATACAATCGATAAAAGAATAATAAAAACATGTCCAATAGTGGGTTGTGTGAGTGTGTATCTGTGTGTTTATTTATTTGTTTATTTATGTTGTTTTGGGAAAAAAATTAAAAGCAAAACGATCCTAAAAAATCTTCCACTGAATTTAAAAATTTAATTTAACTTACATTAATAGTTTATTGTGTTATAGCGAATAGTACTCTTTCAGTATTATATTGTCCGAGACTATTCACTGTCTATGTAACATAGTTACTTTGTGGATCAATCTTACTGCCAATAAAAATAATAATAAATGGTTACAAATTATGTTTAAATTCCGCAACGGAGGGACCTAATACGTCCCTGTGCGCGGAGAGCCGCGGGCAAAAGACAGGATTCATTGGATGATCCACGAGAAAAGATCGCCCAACATTAATTTAAAATTAGGTATAGTACCTTTGAACGATTGTTTTATCTAGGTATGCAGTGTGTACATGTTGAGTGTAGGGAAATTGATACAATGATATAGCAGCCAAGGATCGTTAAATTTCCGATAACGACGAGTGAAAATACGAGGGAACGGGGCATAATAATGGTAGATAATGAAGAAACATCAACTATGATTAGGGGAGTACCCGATAGATTGTAGTTACGGTTGATTAAACGACAATATGGACTGAACTTAGAAATTAAATATTAAAAATTAATTATCGCGCTTGTGAAGCGAGTTCAATTCGTCCGAAGCCAATGAGTCCGTCCCAAATAGGCACAGGGATGGAGACAGAGACGGCAACAGGAGGTGGGATCAACTGACATATCCGGGTGGAGATATGGTTTTTTTTTGCCAAATTGAATCTTAGGAACAAAGATTTAGGTTTCAAGGAAAGTAGGATATTGAAAATCCTGGAAACACACGACTTAGGACCTTTGGCTGCTAGGGGGGGTTTAAAATGTCAAGACACAGCAGAAATCAGGCAGTTGGAGTGAAGCGTCTACGGGACGTGAAATCCGCGTCGGTTGTTTTTTGAGTGAAAGTTGCCGTCGACTTGGAGTGTCCAGTGGATATAGTGAAAATTATAGTTTGATTTCAAGTGAAAGTTGTGTACGGGTAAATATACTCTTCGACATTGTTGATTGCTCACGTTAAAAGAAAAGGGGGGGTACGGGTTTGATTTTATTTTATAAAGGGTAATTAATTTGGCATATTAGAACTTCGGAAATTACTGCGCTTTATTAAGTTGATTAGTCCGGCATATATAGAACTGATATTTGCAGATCTCCGGAAACTAGCTGTGCGTTATAAAGATACCTATTTTATGCTAAACACGCGGGAAATTGTTAATAAATCTTGTAAAAATACCTATCTTGTGCTAAATACGCGAGGTCCTGTTAAAAGAGTTTTAACTCAGAGTACGGGTTTGATTTTATTTTATAAAGGTAATTAATCTGGCATATCGGAACTTCGGAAATCACTATGTTCTATAAAGTTAATTATTTTTGTCGTCTTACTAGGTTCACAGAATAATATTCGCAGAATTTCAGGAAACGGTAGAGTTCAAATTTAGTTAAATTTTCGTTTTACTAAGTATAGTATTGGCGGATCTCTGGAAACTAGCTGTGCGTTATAAAGATACCTAATTTATGCTAATCACGCGGGAAGCTGTTAAAAGATAAAGGAGTTGTTACTAACAGATTCGATTTTAAATAAGTCTTATAAAATACCTATCTTTGCTAAATACGCGAGGTCTCATTTTAATTTTTACATTTGTAAGGCATATAATATTTCGTTATATGAAATGTTTCGATTAGACCGGGTTTATTTTAGTTATCGAAAGAATATTTAGTTTATTTTAATATTTTTTTTTGTTTATGTTTAATAGTAAGAGTCCGTTAAAATTATAGCGAATAAATTCTGGGATTAAAAATACGTCTAGTGAAAAATATATAGCTGATCTCGCGGGGTATCAGGTTCAGCCATAATAATCTAGATTTTCATTTCGTTTAAAAGTATATAGAGTAATTCCGTGAGAATCGGGGTTTATTTACAATTTCACAGATGTATAAATTCCATTACTCTAGAAAATTATATAAAATAATCTCGTGAGAATCGGGGTTTATTTACAATTTCACAGATGTATAAATTCCATTATTCTAGAAAATTATATAAAATAATCTCGTGAGAATCGGGACTTATTCACAATTTTACAGATGTATGAAATTTCATTATTCTAAAAAATTATATAAAATAATCTCGTGGGGGGTCGGGGTTTATTTACGGTTTTACAGAAGTACAAGTTTCACTATTTTATAAAGTATATAAAATTGCTTCCGTTCGGCCCGGGTTATCTTATATTATATAGGAAAACATAGGTCCCGCGCTATTAAAACATATAAAATCGTTTCATGTGGCCG